>JAYRBW010094626.1:0-20668 GCA_036023295.1 Invenusta paracnida | reverse complement strand
GATCACAAATAAAGTTAACTATATAATGTGTATTTCGTAAAAAGTTTTAGCCTAATCTCGGTAGTAACTCTTAAAATTGTTTATTAAATGTATTTCAATATCGATTTCATAAAGCAGTTGGAAATAATTAACTACCGTAACTGCTTAAATTGTTTACGCCTCGGTATAGCTTGCCAATAATTCGGTGGAATATATTTATATATTAGACAATGGCCAAGAATAAGATCGTCAGCAATTAGCTTGAGAGATGCTAACAGCTCTTGTCATTAATGCTAAGGAGAATAGGCTCTTTTTGACTGCGCTAATAAATTAGGCTAGAATCATGGCGTACTATTAAGTACGCTGTGGAGAATGCATTAAAGCTATTTTTTGTATCAGCGCAATCCCCAAGCGCTAAGGAACAAAATGCACCTGATATGAACTTTTAAAAGAATTTTTAAATACCTTTTTAAAAGTGTTCAATTTCGAAGAAAAATTGTTTCTTGTTATTATTACCTAAACAAAAACGACCGCGTTGCCAAAAAGGAAAGCCAAGAAACGAGCTCCTAAAAAAACGTGGAAATCATATTGATGATAGAAAGTAGAGCTACTAAAAAAATACAAAAAAGTATACATTTGTGTGCATTGCTCCATGTTCATGGAATACCTTATTAATAACATTCGCAATATCGGAGATGCTTTCAAATGTTTACCTGAATTATTAATTTTTACTCGTTACTATCAAAAACACTCAGCTTGTACCTGTTTTTATTACTATACACTTACATATAGTGTACGCCCTGTACAGATTTTTTATCAATCACGTGCAGGACTGTGGTCGATATTATCGCACGGCACAAGCGAAACGAACCCTTTCGGGTCGCTATTCAATCCATTGGCACAGCTGCCAGTCAGGGACGGCCGAAATTAAATATGGTTCGAACCCACTCTCACCGACTGCCATCTGATCGACAGTCCAACACTTTACCTGCTGTGCTACCCCGTCCCCCATTTTGTGTTAAGATTGTTAATAATAATTAACATTATTGCTATTTTATAATACATTCGGTAATATAGTTTATTCTTGTAATCAATGTTTTAAAATATTCAAACTTGATATATAGTCCAAAATTGGATTTTTGATTTCTAAATATTTTATTGACTATATCTCTCGCATTAACTTTTGAATATTTAGTCAAAAACTTATTTAATACTGCTTTATGAAATCCACTTATATAGAGAAAAAATATTTTTTATCAATAATACTCACTTTAGCAATATAATTATTGTATTGTCGATCTATTGTAAATATATATGATGTAATCTTTTTATTTCAATACTATAAATACATATCATATACTAATATATTGTAATCTATTTACAATTGCTAATATCTATAATATAGAATGTATTTTTTTGTGCATATCTGCCTGACGAAAGTGCAGCTACATTCATTTCAAATTAATATGCATGTCAGTCTTCTAATTTTAATAGAATAAGTACACTCTTTTGGACATATTTTAAATTGAAATACATAATGTACATGGACTGTAAAAATGTATAGTATATGTATATTAAAATATGAAATAGGTTCAATAAATTGGAACCAAAATGGAGTAACTACATTTCTGCGTAATTAATAGAGAATAAGTAGACACTATTTTATATATAAACGTATAATTTATTTAACGCATTATAGATACATTTAACATACAATGATGCAAATATTTAAAATGGACGAATCATCAAAGATACGAGTCTGCATATATATATATTTATTATGTACAAAACCAACATAGTATACTCGTATGTACAATGATAAAACTAATAGTGATCAACCATGTGTAAAAATGTTTTTAATGAAATCAATTTATAAAAGAGAATATTTGGGCTTTACATATACTAGAAGAAATGCATAATTGCTTATAGGAAGTGGACTTTTCAATAGGTTTAACCCTATCCATACCGGGATTTTTTGCGCAACCATATCCCGAAAAGTGGAGGGAATGCTCATTAGGCCCCTTCCTATAAATTTTTAATCTTCCTAATAGAGAAGGGTATTGAAACTTCGCATATAGTTAAACAAGCATGTTTTCATACATATTTCACAAAAAAGAGTTAAAATATGCACTTTTATCACTTTTGAAAAGATAATTAAATTTTGAAATTTAAAACAACTTTTCTGCAAAAAGCCTACTTTTATTGTTTTTTGAGAATTATTAAACGAAATTAATGAGCACTTGAATCAGAGTTTCATCAATTTTAAAAGAGATACATTTTTTTAAATAAAAAAGTATATTTTGTTTGTTTTACAAAAAGGTTCATTTTTGTGGTCACGTGATCACCCCCTTTGGGTGTACAATAGTTAATATAGCATAAAACATTGTAAAACTTTATTTTGGGAAGTCACGGAAGCTCATTTGTTCATTTAAAATCACAGCAAAACTGGGAGACCCCCACCGGTATGGATGAGCTTAATGGAAAGTTTCCAATCGAACAATGCATAAAAGTGTGAAATTGCACAATAACCTGTTGCAATGTTACAAAATATAGCAAGATCTGTGTCCAGTTGGTTTTTAGGTGTATAATGTTATGTACTTTAAAAAACATCAACAAAAATAGCTTTTTTGTAGTTGTAATTCTGTGAGACACAAAATATTTGGTACAAATCAACTTATTAAATGGCTTTTAAAACACATGTAACTCGCATGTGGAGAAAACATTAATTGTCAATGATTTGGGAAACACATCAACCATGTAAGTACATATATAGAGGGTTTTTGGTGAAAATGATCAACGAAAAGTGATGTAAATGAAAAGTAGAGGAGGATAGTATGAAAGTGATTTAAAAACACAACAAAAGATAACAAAAAACAATGTGAATAATACTGGTCTGGTCATGAAATAGAAGTAAAATGGAATGAAAAATCAAATATACGTAATATATATGTATATATTGGGTTTCACATAAAGATTTTATTTTTATGTAATAGTCAAAAATACTATTTAAATTGATAAACATGAACGGTTATGTCCATGACTATAGCCTAGATTATCTTAGAAACACAAAAACTTTTTTCTTATTGATTTTAGTAACATTTGCGGCTTTTAAAAGAAAATATAACGTTTTCAATTAAATGCTATATAAAGTGTTATATTTTGAGGACATAAAGTATATAATGATTATTACTTTTTAGTGCAATATTACAAAGTTTTATCAATTTTAAACTAATTGTTTAATTGAATAAGTTTTACAAATGCTCAATACACATTCAGGATAAAATAAACAGCTTATAACACGATATATGTAGAATTAAATTAAAAAAATTGTTCCTAAAAATGAGTGTATTATGTATTCTTATGATTATGATATTATTGGAATTCTATTTTATTAATGCAATGAAATTGGTGCGACTTTGACTTGCATTATGAGCTTTACATAATGGAGGTAATGCTCCATAATGTGCCACTTGTATTAGGGGGCTAGGGTGGTAGTTGTCCAGGTGTTGTGTCTTCCTGATTCGAATTAGTTTCTGGGAACACTTTGCGCACCTGGAATGAAAAGACGAAAATCGTGGAATATGGTATTTGTAAGTTGTATAATTAAATTGAGTATATTATGTCTTTAACACATAAAAAAGTCACAGTATGAAAACATTTTAACCAGCTATCAGTATATCGTTTTGTTACCTTTTCAGAAATATTGCTATGTTGCGCTAAATAACCTATAGGAGAATAAATATTATAATTTTATTGATTACTCATACTAAAAGAAAATGTTTTTAATTTAAGTATGCGGCGATTGGCAAAATTCTTTAATTCTTATTATTCAGCCGCTTAATTGTTAACTCAGGTGATCTGAGTCATTCAAGGGAGACATATTATCACGTCGTGGCTAAACATCTCTTGGTATTGATGTACTACTTTTATAACTTTATAAGTAGTACAATAAAATGAAATAATATATACATGTATTGAAATCAAAATTGTATTGTATATAAATCGTTTCTAAAGTGATACAATACTTTCTATAAATAAATTCAATAAAATGAAGTCGTTATTAACATTATTATTTATATATCACATTCAGTGCATGTATGCGTGGGTGTTAATGTAATAAGTATATAGATTCAAGAGGACTGAGGACACAAGAAAAAACTATTTTTTATCATTCATAAAAGAAATAAAAAATACGTCCACAAAATAATTGTCTCTTTGTTAGTTTTATTATAGCCAATGATAAAACTGTCACATCTGTTATATTTTAATGTAGTACGCTGCGGGAAGTTGAAATTTGTTAAACAGAAAATCTCTAGCAATAGAAACCGGTGATACTGTCAATTAATTATAATTAAAACAATAAACAAACTATAAAATATAAGTCTTATATTTTGAAGTTGAACCTCCTCGTCAAACGTATGTAGAAAGGAAGGTAAATACATGTATTACAGTTTTAGTTTATAAGAGAAGCAAGAGTACAGATCACTGACTGATATGAGTTTGTATAGTTAGCTGAAAGTCAGTGTCCCAGCAATATGGACTCCATCTATCAACACAAGCCGCGCGATATCCATAATAGAGCAAAAGTATTTGATCAAAAGCAATTATTGATCATAATAATAGCAGCAACTAAAGAGCAACGTAAGAAAAATAACAGACATTTTTATGATTAAAAATAAAAAAGCGGTTGAGTATATGTATATGTATATATATGTATGAGAAAATAACTAAATTAAAAATATATACGAATAAAAGAGAATGCTCCTAACAGAATGAAGGCATAAACTAGAAAATAAGACTTAATATGTGTTGGTGGGTTTCTGTTTGACTGTTAAGTGCCGGTTTCCGTGTATTGATGAGCATTGCCTCTCGGGATTAAAAAACAATCTATTCTACGAGCATTACCTATGATATTACTGTTCGTGGTGATAACTTTGAAGGTGATTTAGCCCGTAACATCTCGTGGTGGCGTGTTGATGGAGTCCATATTGATTGGACACCATCTTTCAGCTAACAAATCAAACTCATATCAGTGATCTGTACACTTGCTTAGAAACTAACACTGTAATACATGTATTTACCTATATTTCTACATACACTTGATGAGGAGGCTTAACCTCAAAATATATAGCTTATATTTCATAATTAATTTCGTATTTTAATCATGATTAACTGCATCACTGTCTTCTATGATTATTCCTTAGTAAAATGATAGGAGAAGTCCATACATTTAGGATTTCATTTTACAGTTGTGTGTCTGTGTGTGTATCAATCTGCCAAGATCTGATAGTAAATCGTGTAGTAATTCTTGGTCTTCCATAACGGTTGAGTATTGGTCAAAACAATATGATATTATAAAGATTTTTCATTAGAGAACTCGGCAATAACATCAATAATTTCGAGATGTCATAATTGATTGTTTATTTGAATGAACATCCAAGAATAAAATAACAAAATTAAATCATCAATAAGAATTTTTCCGAAGCAGAACGTAAATGTATAAACATTTTGCAACAATATCAATTTATTTTCTAGAGTTTTAATAAAATGCTCCTGGTAGAAACCAAAGCGATGTCTAAAAAATGCAGGATTTAACACCTACCGAATCACAAAAGGTGTTATATTAATAAAATACGGCAAGAGTTTCAGGTTATTTTGGTTTCACGAATTATAAATAATGACCATAAGAATTATAGAAGTGATGTATCTTAATTTATTCAAATGAATAAAAGTTTGATGCGTTTGAGAATCCTGTCCTGAGAAGTTCCAGTGAATGTTATAGGTCAGATTGTCTTTACAGAATTTTTAAACTGTCTTACCCTGTGCAATAATATTTATATATATAGCTATTATTGTTCATAAATGATTGATAGATTAAAGGAAATATATAGATTCTTTCTGCTTTTTATCTATTATTTTTAATATGATTTTGAAAAAATAAGAAAGCTAATATAGTGACGGATGAAAAATAAACAGTGTAAATTTTAAACAAAATTATACATAATGTTTTAATGAATAAATTAAGTCATTAGTGAAATTGCTCATACAATAATATCAAACTTATTAATGACAACATTATTTATTAAGAACAATCCTATTTTTATTATAATCCATATATAGTGCAAATGAACTTTAAAGAAATAAATAATCAAAATGTACACGCTTTTGTGTAGCAACCACCTTGGAGTCGACGCTCTGTGTATTCATTACTCTATGATAAGACCAAATAGACCTAATGATAATTAAAAACTATTAATATTACAGGAGATTGACCAAGCAAACAGACAGAGAGTAAGCATCACTTTGTTCAAGATCTCCTCGGCATTATTGACCATGCCATTGGAAGAGTATCGACTACTCGTCAGTGAGTGGGTGTTTAACTGGGTGCCCCCTGCCGATTGATCCTTAGAGCTACTTCCCGTCCCGGTAGTCGTTGTCACTGTCGTCGTGTACCCCCCACCTCCCCCTCCACCTGTACAGGCAGCAGCGGTGGCGGCGGGGTTAGCACAACTGACTATCGTCCCTCCTCCTACAGCAGTGGAAGTACCCGGCGAGTGCCAGGAGAAGAGAGAAGCCTCATGTGAGCTCGCAGCTTGAGGAAGGCTTTTGGTGATGCAGTCCTCTATGGCAGAGCCCACGAGTTGGAGATTGTGTTGGGCGCCTCCCTCGGAGGTCGAGTTTGTGATCCGGCAAAGAAACTGGTTCAGTCCGCGGAGGGTCAGTGCATTATGCAAAGTTTCTAGCGGATAGATCTCGGGCACTGAGAGAGCTGTCAGTGCCTCGCAGGCATCTGTGGGCGTCGATTCATCTGGGAGAGGGGCCGAGAGAATGATACAGTCAATCAATTACTGAGCTATGACGGGGAAGGAAAAAGTCAATATATTGCCAGAAATTATAAGAAACTCGCTCATGTTCATAGAAAGTTGTCTTTGAAATTTTGAAAGCATCTAGCATATTTAATTTATTTTCCATAATAAATTAAGGAGATTTAAAAATTCAATTAGATTAGACAGCTGCAGATTGTTTCAACTAAACAATGGGTTGCACAAAGTTATTCAAGTGCACGTAAAATGTGTCGATTTGTTGTATTTATTTCGAAATATTTACTAAAAAAATATTTTGAATAAATTTGTTAATTATAAAAATGTTTTAATGATAAATACATTACATTTGTGGAGATTAAAAATGCAAAGAAAAACATGTTTTCTTTGCAAATAATTCTGATGTTTGACATGACATTACGTTTCGAAATTGAACTTTGAAGGAAATTAAGGCTATGAAGCGCTAGTTAATATATTATATTATACATTTATGTCGTTTAATACTAACTATCTAATGTGAAGTGGTTTTTCGAAGTAACAATAATAGGTATTAATGTAATATAGTTAACATGTTAAAATTTTATGTCGATTTATAATTTTAAATGGCTTAAGCACCAAACTCTTAGATCAATCTGAGAAGTTGTTCTCCCCGCATAGTTTGTTGCATTTTTATAATTCCTAAAACAACACTTATCTAGTCAATCTATTCAAACTTAAAGAAATTTAGGATAAAAACCCAGAAGTTATGATAGTTTATAGTAATTACGACAATATGAAACTAAACATTTGTAGTAACTATTTTAAAATATTATTGGTTGTTTTGGATTGTTTAGCTTAACGGACAGCATTTTAATGGAAAGAAAAGATGTCTGCTGAATACCGGAGTACTTTTTCCTTAGTATATTATGAAATTACGAAATTACAGGCATCAATGCGTTAAATGCAATAGCAGCTATAATCAAGAGTACACAACTGAAGATTAGAACTCGAGTGGTCAAGGTGGTACTATTACTTATAGCTGGTATTGCATCCAGCAAATTCATGCCTGAAATTTATTAATTTAAACATATTTTAATGACCGGCTTCCAAAAATAAAATATACATTATTAGTGTAGATTATGCAAACAAATTATTTAATAATAAACACGACAACCGAATAAACGACATAATTAAGCTATCGTATTACACATAATATTCGCATTAAAAAACATTGTAAAGTGCAGCAAAAAGGAAGCTAATTCAATTTTTTAGGCTAGTGAATTTTTCGAAAAAGTCAGATGATAAATTGCAATTGTCAAATATAATTTCTTTTTTTACATTTTTTCTTTTGGACATAATATGTTTTTATGTTGAGTGTGTTTACACAGCATACATATATTACGAGATTGTTAATTGATTTTTATTCTATTTATTTAGACAGTGAACATCATTTATAATAATCTTATGAACACATATATTGTATTAGAGAAAGAGAAAGATATATTTATTATTTATATATATGTATATATAATCCATATTTTATATGTATCATTATATGAAAGAAAAACCTAGTTTAACAAAATATTTTATGAACTATATAAAAATTTTGTTATACATATATATTATTTATTAGATGTGTGTATATATATAATATTTAAACAAAAGGTATGACTGATTTTAACATGTCACTCTCGTAATAAGTTCGAATGAAACAATTGTGCAATATATTGCATTTTTAATTTAGTTTCTGAATAAAGAAGCTAAAGAAGCTTGATGAATGTAGAACCAGAAAAATGCGACGTTTCGGTTTACAACTGAAATATCATAACTGTTATCATTATGAGTTTGAACCCGAAACATTCAAACTATTTATTTTTAATAATTAAATACATATAATTCTAATAACTCAAACTGTAGGTTTTTTTAAGCCATACAATAAATATCTAATATATTTAAAAATACATAAAATACGATATTTGTAAGTTTTTAGAATTATGTACAGTTTATGTACAGCATTTCCTAGCTATTCATAAGTTCTTTTTTTCAACAGAAACTTACCTATATTAAAAACTTGAAGTCACCATGCATACTGTACTATGTATTATACTGAGTGTATGTATATGTAGCTATCATTCTCTGTCACGGGGCCTAGTACTTCCCCCTTGCACACAACACTCACCAAGTGACCCCTTCTGATTACAGAGACCTGAGGTGCTCCTATTGTGGGGAGAATCACTTCTGGCGGGCGTGTCCTTGTCATAGCCCAAGGAGCCCCGAATCACGGCTGTACTGATCAGGGAGCTCGGCTTGAAGTATGCTGCAATATAGAGGGTAGGGAATAGTGTTATGGAATAGATAGTGTTACATCAATTAAATAGGTCTCATAAAGACGCAGTTTAAAATGGAAGGATGCGTTAATAGAAGCTGAAAATAAATTATTTTGTCTCATAATAAAAAATATAGACAAGGAGTAAAACAGATAAATATAGTGAACGTGTAGAAATTGTGCATCGATATAAAAAAACTGATTTTAATAATGTCAACAGCTGTTTCATTATTATTTTTGTTTCTTAAACAGACAAAAGAAGAAAAACAACCGTGCATATTTCAAAGCTCATAATTTCAGAAAAAACAATTCTTCTATTGAATTAAAATAATAATTATCAAAATTTATAAAAATACTACCAAAAATAATACGAAATTATAAGTGCTGCAAAAACCATCTAATATATATATATTACTTAAGATATTCAAAATGGATGTTAATATTTAAATTTAAAAGTAGTAAATAGTGTAAAGACCATAGACCATAAAAAAGATCTATGAATAATATTTCAAGTCATAGCGAAGCTGTTTGAAAATTCTAGTATTAGATAAGATCCAATTTTCATAAAGCTTCTGTTTATCAGTATTCTAAAAGTTGTAAATAATTATAATTTCCATGTCTGAAATGGCACAGTCAGAAATATTTAAATGTAATAAATTTCATTTAAAATTATTAATCAATATATTAATGAAGGACAATTTTTCTATTATGTGCTTATATGATTGAAGTGGAATTATACAAATAAATCAAGACAAACAAAGGTCGATAAGTGCATTTTATTTGATTACATCATTTCTTCACTGAATCGTCTTTTAAAAATAGAAAGGTGAAAAGAACTTAATAAAATGAAAAATTGCTTATTGACTAAAATATATGTAAGTGAGTTGTTATGAATTATGTAATATATACCTATAGATATAGCTTACTTTAAATAAAGTTTGAGTTATATTACGTAGTTAATCTTTATATGCTGGTATAATATAGTAAAAGTTTATATTTGATGTGTAGGTATTAGTCGCTACGTAATATTTCATTGATTATTTGTGTTCTTTTTCCAAGATACTATGATAGGTATATGTAAGTATATATACATATATCAAAGTTACATTATAATAATCTTATTATAGTTATTAGATTTCTACATAATGATGCGTACTATTCCATCGACTATAGCCTCTGTAGGACTTGTATTCGTATTATATCCTCATGCACTCTAACTCAACTCACAGACCATTGTATATGCTGCTAATCTTTATATAAAATTATATCAATTAATATTGATATTCTCTTTTATTATGCGATTTGTTGTTAGCAGTTGTATTGGTTGTCAAGCAGTACATAATATTATATTTGACTGGAAGGGGTCGACTTATCCTCTAATAAAACTGTCTTATAATTATTTTGTTTTGATATCAAACAGAAAATAGCATAAATGAATATACATACATACAACATCGCCGGAAAGAAACGTAACACTCATTTAATAAACATTTTTAACTATTTTTAAAATTTATGTTTCATATACATATAATATCTTATTAATTGTAAATTACATACAAGATAAAATGATGTCATATGACATCATGAAGTCGTTATTACATAATGTAACAAATGTAGTGTTGTAATCTGTTTTATGATTGAATAACATACAGTTAATTAGAATATTTTTATTTTAATGATGTGTTGCGTTTGTTTCTGACAGGGTTGTATATGTACATATATCATATGATTTAAAACTTATAGTTATGTAAATCATTATAAAATGTCTGCATGCAAAACTAGAAACAATCCATTATAGATATAGCAATACTGGCTTAGAAAATATTTAGAATAAAAAATAATAAAAAAACACTTTCAAAAGTATATAGCAATGAATTTGAAATATATTTTCTTGTATTTATTATAAATTTATATCGTAATGTCTCACAAATTATCCAAAATAGATACATACATCTGTCAATGCATTTAAATAAAAAATAAGTCTAACGACACATAACGATGTTTATTTTCTAGATTTTCAGTTAAATGTAAAAAAATTCAGTGGAAAAGTAATGTTTTTTAGTTGTTTTGTTTCATTTTACTTCCAATTCTTCATTCTCAATTGTGAAAATCCCCATTTGGTAAATGTAACATACTGTAACACCCAATCGTTTGGACTGGCGCTGAGAAGCATGTAGTGAAGAGTAAAGTATCTGTTTTTCCTTATCTTAATTATATCAGTATAATTAAATGAAACAAACGTAACAATGTTTAGTTTCGTTGACAAAATTGTAGGCAGATATACTGAGACAAGTGTCATTTTTAGAATGTAACCTAACAGGTTCTGTCATACGAAAAAAATAATTATATCGAAAATAATAAACGATGCACTCATCGCTTGGCAACTGATAATACATATAATTCAATAGGATTTTTTATATATCACAGTAGAAACCTTTTCGATAAGGCATAATTGATTATAAATTGACAGTAAAAAGAGATAACGGGATAAAATTCGAAATAAATAAATTTACTTTGACATTTGCACACTGAAAACTGTTAAAAAAATTAATTTTTATAGAGGCACAAATACCCATTCTTATATAATATAAATTTATTAAAAATTGTATATTATCGGAGACATTGTTTATCATATTGATAATATAAAAAGAAGCATATGAATATATACTTATACTATACAATCAAATTTTATTTTAAAAGTTTAAACTTTGTATGCATTAATGTTTGGATCCGCAGTTTATAAAAACGATTTATAAAATGTAAATTATTGTTTAAATCAGAAATAATATTAGAAGTTTAAAAGCTTAAACATTAATAAAATATGGGTATTGAAAAACTTAAGTTTAAAAAAATTGTTCAAAATTAATAAATAAATAAAACCAATCCTAAAATTGAGCTATCTCGAATTCTATCTCAATTCATTACTGTTTATTTGTATGACTTTCGCATAATCAAACCAAAGTCCATTAAATGACCAATATATTAGTATAGTATCAAAACATGTAATAAAAGGTATAGAGACATACAGCGCTGTAATTACATATTGAATTATGAAGTACTATTAGATATTACTGTATTCTATATATTGCGGTATGTTTAATATTGCATTAGTTTTTATTTAAAAAGAAAAACATTCTATACGAAATTATCTCGATACTGGGAAACGATATTCCCTGTATTTAAAAATTATTACATATGATTACTACTACTTATATAATAATATAAATGATTTATTTGCTACTAATTCCCTGTTACGTGAGTGTTGTAAATAGTTTATATATGAGTCTATTCAATATTGAGTTAAAGTGATTATAAAGTTGATTAATGATAGCTATGAAGTGTACAAAATAACTTCTTTATTGTATATAGTTATGTCTTAAGAGAAGACTTATCCATACATTTGGAGACACCAACTATAACTATAGAGTAGAATATTTCAAAATTATTCGCAGATATTTACGAATTTTTGTAATTTTCGTATAAATAATCACATATATCTAAATATAATATATTAATACAACTTATTAAAATCTACATAAATCTAAAAAGTATATACGATACATACAGTTCAAAGATATGTAAATATTATGGCAATTAAAAAATTTCCACGATTCACAGTATAAATTTATTTGAATATACCGACTAGCACAAATTATTTGTCCCAAATTATTTAAAGCAATAACAGAAATTCATATCAGCTTATGATTCTTTCAGTCTTATCACGTAAACATACATTTCATATGATATATTGAAATATCAAAAATATTATAAATACATAAAACGAAGAAACAAGATATGGAACTATTCAATGTGCATTTAAATCACACTTTCCAATTTGTAAAATAGAAACTATTAATATTAACTATTTAACTTTTAAACTGGAATAAAAAAAGTAATAAAAACGTAAACATCAAAAAGCAAACGTACACATTATTTGAGTTTGTGACCCAATAGACAACATACTTTGTGCTGCAGAGATTTCCGCTGTATAAATGATATAAATTAACGGTGATCTAGTTTCATTAAGAATCTAATTTAATACAATGTAAAACTGAACTGTTTTTGTGATAATAAATAGTATAAGTACATAGCAAACATATTTTTGTTTCAAATATATTTCAAATATAATCTATTTTTGAAATATCTAAATAATGCAAAAATTAATATATAAACCTTTGCATTATACAGATTACTATTCCAGTGATAATTCTATAGGAAATATAATTGGACTTATTATCCGGGGAATGAACTGATATGAATTTTAATTCTCATTTCCGGTGAATTGATGTCAACATTTAAGAAAGTTTATATTTTTGACCAATTTATAGTTCACATCTGTTTAGAAAAATATTTGTCAAAATAAAAGTATTACATTTTCACTATAGTTGTATATTCATATATGAATATTTTAATAAGGTATTATAACCTTATATGTTATAATACCTTAAGAAAATTTTCGTAGTCAACATTAATCTAAACTATGTAAATTATTGTACTGTGTTATAAATCTATCTCTTTATCCTCGATGATCCCATGGAAGTTAGTAAATAATTAAAATACACAAACTACACAAATAAAGATACATGGCGATGTACACAAGTATATTAAAATAGGTGGCTTATTTCCGGTTCAAAAGAAAGTACAGTTTTTAGTTAAGTGAAACTAGGAGAAATTGTCAACATTATAATTATATAAACTATCAAAATATCGGGGAAATATCAATATGATGATTATCATATAGGAATACTTAAGTTTTTATCTCATAATAAAGAATTTGGCCGTTAAATATGCTTTATTATCAAAAATATACTTTTGTTATTGATTTTTTTTGTAACTTGAATTTTATCTAAAAAGATTATCAAAAATAAATAACAGTTGTGTTGTTTCCCAGTTTAAACTAGGTAACTTGGACATTATACTATAATAACTTTTAAGACTTGAATTTTACATATTTATTTCATACACCACACTATTTAGAAACACATCGCCTCCTTCTGTATAGTGACATGTATTGTAAATGTTGATAGGTCCAGCCATCGGAAGTGAAGGCATTCAGAAGAATTCAACTTACTATGATAAAGAGCTTCCCACTCATTCTTTTCGGTCTCCGTCCCTAGCAAACTGCTCTTCCGCATTGGATATGTGTAGTAGGTGGACTGCGGAGTGCAGTCGGACAAGGACAGAGATCCTGGAAGAGAAAAATATGTTCAAATGGTCGGTCGGTGTGCATAAATGGGCCAAGATTAACGGTCAGTGACAAACGAGGATTTGCCAAAAAAGAAGATTTATGTCATAATATTATGTACCACATATATGATATATTATTAAATTATGCTATAATGACTATATGACTGCTATAATTAAACACACTTATTTTTCTTTAAATTTGTTATTTTTTTACAATTTATTATCGCTAATTTATTTAAGATAGCTAATCTATGCATATAAAGTAAAAAAATATCTATGGTTTCAATATAAAAAAATCCCCTTAAGAAAATACAATGAATGTAACTAACAACGATATTAATATTAAAAAAAAAGTTCGATGATAAATACAATTTTTTAAATATATTTTTATCTGATTAATACAAGTATCACAATTATCCAGTTCATTATAGGCATATGCTGAATATTGACGAGAAACTCAGATTGACAATAGAAATGCACAAATACACTAGTTAACAATGCGAATACTAAATGTAATAGTGATTGTTGCCAATCAATTATAGAAAACAATTTTATATAAATTCTTTTTGCTGTTCAATAAATGTGAACAAATATAGTGAAGTAAGAAGTTGAAAAAATATTTGAATTTTTCAAGATAATATTGTAAGTTAATTATTTCGTTATACCACCATAGTTTATTTATTTTTTCTTTCTGAAATAGAGCTGTCTATGTACAATGTGTGAGAAATTCAAATTGCATCTAACTGTAAACTACCAGTTATAAAGGTACGAGTTTGTTGAATTTCGAACTTTGCTATTGATTTGTTTTGTTGATTGACATATTCATAAACTTCTGTTGTCAAACAGAAATCCTACTATTCAATTACCGAAATAAAAACGATATTTTGACACAAAGTAAAATAAATATCTTCAAAGAGAAACATTACTACATGAATACTTTTATGTTTATATTATTCACCAAAGTCAATATAATATTTTCTTATATAACAATAATGACGGTAATTTTTTAGTTTGTAAAGTTTTGTAAATAAATATATTTATTAAACAAATTAAGAGAATACGAAATTGTAATTCATTAGTCAGGTGTATATTTATTCAGCCTGTTTAAAGATCCTTAAAAGTAAAACAATTTTGGTATACACATTTGCAGGATTTAAGTCTCTAAATTAAAAGGTATAAATGTATTTAACAATATATGTCAATAGTAGGTACAGTATTACAATAAATATTGAAATATATATATTTACGTGCTTTTTTTATTTATTGCATGTGAATATACGTAATTATGATAAAAAAGTGAATGTAACAACATAATTATAAATTCATTTTGGTGTTAATAAGTGGAAAAATTAAGATATGAAATCATAATGTCATATGACTGCTTTCATTTAAAAGTAAAGTAAATTAATTCATAACATGTAAAACTCAAATTGATAAAAAATTAAAATGTATTCAAAGTAAAAGGAATTCAAATATAATGTAATAGTAATTCACTTAAAATTGTTAACTATAATATTTTAGATCAACAGTTTTTGTCTATTTTCTGTTTTCCATATACCTTTACAATACATTTAATTTTAAACTTCTCTTGGTAATGATAATTTAAAAAATTGCAAAATATTAATTATTCTTTAGGAATACATTAATAAAACGATATCAATTTTAGCTAAATAGGCAATATTTATATTCAACTAAGTGATGTTTGTAATTGTTCTTAGATATTTTACTGATACAGATAATCAACATAAATACAATTTGACATGAAAAAGCATTCGCAATAATTTGAGAGAATATTACATCCATATAATTATTTAATAAGAGAAAATTGTTTAGCCACAGCGACCTATGTTCGGAAAGAAAGTTATAAACTTTTCGACAATATTTATGTTGTCAATGAAAATTTTGAAATACCTGACATTACATAAATAATAATGCGATAAAGTAAAATACATTTCACATAATATGTAAATTTCGTATAAAATTGCACAAATGCAGATTGTTTCGAGTACAACTATATTCACGGAAAACAGTTGGACATACGCATATACGAGAGCTGGTTTAATGCTTTTAAAGTGGAACAGAGTATGCTTGCAAACTAATATTTAAATATCACTAATTTGAACAAACATGACACAACATACTTTGTGTATAAATCCAGGGAAACAAATCTACAGTAGATAGACAGAAAATGGGGTTGGGAAAAGTGGATAAAGAGGCAACATAGGAGAGGAATGTATCTTTTTCTATATCTAAATTGAAATGTCATGCGATATTGCGGTTAATAGGTATATACTACTACATGCATATTTCTGGAAGGATCGTCATATTTACGTAGACATTATTATAAGTTTTATAGGTATATTCTCTTTAATCTCTAGAGAAATATGAGTAAACTTTCATGTCTAGACAAAGAAAATATTATAATATAGAAGGTAAATTATGATTATGAGATGGTGCAAAAACTAGATTTTGACATATTTATGGAAGTCAAAACTAACTAACATTTATGCGTTTTCTTGAGACTCGCCATCCAGTGTAAAACATTATTTGAATATTTTGGAATTGGTATAAAATCATTACTAGATTTTAACATTCTAGATTACACTTATTAAGGAAAACAAAATTAGTTTTCATTCCAAGAAAGAACTAATTGTGTACAGAATAAAAAACTACTTTTTTAAGAATCAGGTTAATGTAGTCAAACTTTAAACTAAAAAAATGGCCCCAAATTTCATATTCTCTGTAAATAAATGAATACTCGTATATTCATTATTTTAAATTTATAACTAAGTAACTCATTTTAACAGCTTTCTAATAATTTGGAACATATTTTCTAGAATAGAGCACAACATATTACGTAATCTTTGCAAATATATTATGATGTATAGTGAGCATTATTAATAAGAAACAAATAACTGTAGATGTAAACATTTCAAGAAAATCGCCCAGCGGAAATTATATATTAGAGTAGCATCATGCCAAAAGCTGATAGAAGAAAGCTATTAATTCTGATATATAATTGTAGACATAGAAAACTGATATCTAAACTACTTTTCTGCGCAGAAAGTCTTTGTATATTTTGGAATTATGGTTACTCCTACCACTGCAGTAGATCTCAGGTACAGCTAGAAATTGGTTTCCAATGCATCCTTGTGATCCATGGAGGACGATGCTCCCCATATCAGAGGAATAAATAATTGGAAGTTAATAATAATTAATAGACACTTGTTACTACTGAGTAATTAAAATGTGTTTTTGTTGATTTCCATTAAGACTACTTATAATATTGGATTCTAATTATTATTATCAAAAATATAAATGGTAGTTGGTATCCTATACAGTTAACCAGAAAAGTATGATCATTAAAAGCTGCCAAATTTAAAGATACATGTAGGTATGTATTAAGTAAGTAGAGCTTACGACAGCAGACAAAAGTATTATTATATTCATTTAGTTATAAACTCCTTAATAATAGTTGAGATATTTTAATATCGAGTAATAGATCATTAGTAATTATGACTAACAAATTATTTTAAACGTAAATTTCACAGTATACTATATGCATGTGCTACATTGTTTTTCTTATTATTCTCAGCAAATATGTTTTTTTATAAATAATTTAGAAGGGTTAAGGCTGTAAGAATTAAAAGCCAAAATCATAATCCAAAATTAGCTTTGGTGTAACTGTCAGGATACATTGCAGGATATTGTAGATAATAAAATTGAGTTACTATTTTATGGAAAATTTATTAAGGAGTTCCAAAATAGATCGTCATCTTTGTACGTAAATAGGTGCATTATTGAAGAATCGCCCTTACTTCTAGAAATCAATGCAATGCATTAACATAGTAGCCAAGGTAATAGTGTACACACTTTAGTTAGAGAATGTCTATTTTCGTAGATGCCAATACACACATGTACACCCTAGCCCATACAAACACAGCGTTCAATATACATATTATATGTATATAGGTTTCTGCATACAGAGTAAAGTGTAATATTCCTAACAGATTTGAAATCGGCAAATATATTGATATATATGAATCCAAGACCCACATGTCCCGGGAGAGAAAACTGTAAGCCAGGTTCCAAACTATAATGTGAATAACGTTTATAATGAATGGAAATCTCGATGAATGAATGAATGAATGAATGATTGGCACTATACATCTCCAAAAAACAGGAAATAACCATCGATATCTTTCTTTAAAAAAAATCAATAATGTAAACTTATATCACTATTTCCCCAGATAAGTTTAATTTGAAAGAGAGACTGAGTACTCATTTTGTAACGTTTCTACACAATATATAAAAAGCAATTGATATATATATATTTATTTATTATACTAGCCTTTGTCTGATACGATAGTTTGGTAAAGGTATCGTATTACAATACAGTAGCATTATTCCGAAATACAAACTATCGTATCACAGAAAAATGTATATTTTCGTGTAATTAAGTTATTGATTTTTTTTAATTATACGAAAAATGTTGATCAGTAATAATAGTATTATTACTACTTATCAAATTTATTATCTTTGCAAAGTAATCGGTGGTACTGTGTTCACGAAGAAACATGAAAACTTTTAACTGTATTTCCTAACATTTCTAAAATCGGCAATACGATAGTTTGTCTTTCGGACGTCGATATATACATATAATATGTTAGGTTAGTAAACAGAAGTAAGTTTGAAAAATAAACTCGGCAACCTACAACACATTTGTATAGGATTTTTTTATGAAAAGAATGTGATGACGACTAGAAATTTGAGGTCACAAACTAAAGAAAAAAGGCGGGTATACGACTTTTTCGAGGACAAAAAGCAAATTTTCTACCAAAATGACTCTATAATGTGGAAAGGATTATACTAGAAGAAAGGGTTACATTGTACTGCATAAAGTCAGAACAGAGAAGGTGATTTTGGTCTTAATCAAAAGAACTTAAATGTTGACAATGCTGCAGAGTTAAATCGAGTAAATAACAAGGAATGAACATCAAGCAGTTTCTGTTTTAACTTCTATGTGTGAAGTAATTCTAAACTTTAAAGCATTACGATTCTAATACATTTAAAGATATTTATTAATTTTAGTATCTAAATTACAAAAAATAAAGTTTTAGATTTTGATCTTTTTAATTTTAATTTTTTTGAGAAATTAACTACTGGAGTAGTTTAATACTAGTGTAAATTGAGATTTAAAACAAAAGTTATTAAATAATATAGTTGGAAAACAACACATAATTAACAATAAAATATTGTAATATAACAAATGGTAAAGTTAAAGCCACTTGTTTTACCGTGTCTTTTATAATAATAGTGTTACTCAGTGAATTAATGTATTGACATATTTTTTGTATTTTAATATTTTAACGTAAACTTACTGCCTTTTGGAGCTAGAACTCCCAATTGACCTTGCTGCATTAGATCGTTTGACATGGACATGGGCTGAATAGTGGAACAGATGATAAAGTAATTATATAGCATTAAGATACCGAATAATTACCATACAACAAAAGTAATGAAAAAAAATGTGTCTAACATCTTAAACATGCAACTATTAAAAATATATATTTTACATAAAAAACAACCTTTTTACAATATTTTTAAATTAACAACCGTTTCTATAAATATGGGTGTAGTATATGGTTATTTCTACAGATATTGATGTTGTCAAAGGGATATAACTATCTAACTTTACAGATAAAAATGTACTACTTATATCGTATGAGTAAGACACGTCATAAGAGTATACATAATGTACAGTTATATCCCTTTGAAAAAATGTAATAAAGGAACAAAAATCTATTTTATGACTTTAAAAAATTACGCTTTTATATACTTATTCTGCATTATACTCTGCAAAATATAACTTTAAGGCGGAGGGGCTATTTATTTATAAATAAAGCAAGGGTAATTTTATTAATTTTAAATTAATGATTTCTTACATATCTTCAGATTTATTTTTATTACAAAGTTCCAATGGAAAAAGCTTTATTATCAACAAAACATTTTTGTAGATATATGTGACAGAACGAAACGAAATTATTTAAAAATAAAAAATAAAGACATCTTAAGCTGGTTGTAAAATTAAAACTAACCATTAATTAAGACATATTGAAGAAAAACACATTGGTTTCATGGTTAAATAAATATAATCACAAATGGTGTGAGCAGATGGTTGAACATACATACATTCACAAATACAAAAAATTTGGAAATTTAGTAAAAAATCCGGTTTCAGTTAATATAAATAGACTATTAAGGGTGTCGACCACCTTATCATAATGGTTTTGCATGACTTTTGCAGGTGTGATATACGTAGGAAGGGGATATATTCAGAAGTAGTTTGAGAAAACTACACTTTATTAAGAGAACT
>JAYRBW010094615.1:0-20669 GCA_036023295.1 Invenusta paracnida | reverse complement strand
CAAAATCGATGCAAAAATACTGTTGAATATAGTTTAAACTAAATTATTTATATATTTGTCTTATGACTAAAAGTTTTAGGGAAAATGTCAGTGAAAATCGGCTAACACTTGAGAAAAATGTCCAAAAATGTGAGGGCAAATGGGTTTACACTTGAGGCAAAATGTCAGGGAAAATATATTTTTCTGGAAGATCGAACCCTGTGACATTATTTTAAATAAATTAGTAAAGAGAAAACATAATTTTCTCAATATCAGAAGTAATCACCTTTTTACCTTTAAAAATATACAGACTAGCATAAGATGAATTCAACATTATTTTTAATTTGGGAATACTAAAACTGTCAGTATATTAAATATATACATAACAGATATTTAACAGAAAAAACGTAATAATTAGTACACAACATATTAAATTGTATTTATGTATCTAATATATATTATATAAATAGGTAATACAATATTTTTATGTTCTAATATTGTTATGAATAAAAATTCCATATTTTTTAAAAACAAATGTTGCTTTTATAGGCTACTTTTAAGAATTTATTACTGTTTATATAAATGGTAGAAGGCAGCAGACAATTTTTTAAAGTAAAATATCAACAATGAAAAGCTACTATAGGAAAATATGATTTATTTAATTAAAACTATGATGTTTTGGTCTCACCTATTATTAAGTAAATTTGTATCTACCTAAGACCAAAATTTAGAAATCTGCAGTAAATACTAATTATTTATCTTAGGTCAAACTGACATTGTTGTAATTAGGTTATGAGATTTGATTTTGATTTTTTAGCTAACTAATAAATCAATGACAGACATATAAATTTATCATTGTATTACTTAGGACATAATGATAATAAGGATGTAGCATAGTTGTCTTAAAGTTTAATTATAAACAGGCTTCCTTTGTTACCAAATTAAACATTTTTTATTGTAAATACACATAAATAATAATTCATAATTTCTATACAATACTTGTAATTAATGGTATTTTCTAACTACTTTTCTTGCCTTATGAATCCATTCTTTTAAAAATGGATTACATAATGTTTTACTTCATCTATTTGATGTTTAATTATGTAGAAAAATATATTGAACAAATTATAAAAGTTATATTATTATTTAGAAATGTTTCTCAATTGCATCAATGGGATGTTTTCAATCATTTTAAAGGTAAAAAACGTAAAAATGTATAGAAAACAAAAATTGTTATAAAACTTGTTTAAATCTTGAGAGAAGTTAAACAATATTAAATGATAACAATTGACACATAAATAATATGTTAGAGTCTGTTTTTAAAATATACAAAGAAAAAAAATCAAAAAGAATAAAGGCCCCATTCTATTTTATATTATTGTTTTATATATTTATTTTTAATATACAGGGTGGCCCCAAAGCTACTATACAATCAATATAACATTTTTCATCAATACAAAGTATTTATATCAACATCTCTTGCAAAAGTTTATAATCAGTTACAAACAATACTATTAATTGGAATTTCCAATAACTCATAAATATATGAGGAATTATTAGAAGCAATTTAAAAAAAATGACATAATAACATATTTTGTATTATTTCTCATACTGGTTGTGCTTAGAGATGGTACCACCATTTAAGCTTGTTATAAATATAGCTTATTATTATTATTATTATTATAATTGAAATCTATTTTATAGTTAAACTACCAATCCCTATTTAGATGTGTTTTGCTGTCATTAATGTTAATAAAATAAAATAAAATATAATTTAAATTTTGTGATTTATTTGTTGTTGATTGTAAACTACTACAAGATAGATTAAGTTATTTTTGGACTCATAGATAGTGTATTGCCACTCAGTTGCAATATTGACTGTAAAATGTTATATTATAGTAACTTTCGAGCCACCCTGTATAATTAATATTTCAATAATATAATATTTTTTAGTTAAGTATATTATAACATTTCTGATCACAGGAAATTATTCAATGTAATCAAAGCACTGCATACCATTTAATTTTTATTATTTAATCTCACCACCCCTGATTGCATATTATTGCACATATTAATTACCAAGAATATAAGCAAAATAAAAACAGTTTCTGATTTAAAGTGTAAAAAATAGTTTCAAATCACAAAATATGAAATAATTTTTCTAAACAAAATATTAGTCATGAAATATTAATTAATCTACATAGAAAGTAGAATATGTAGAATGTTAAAATAATCTACATTTAATACTTAGACTGATTCCATTATATTAGTAAAACAAGTATCCAATTCTATTATATGTTTTTGTAATGCTTCCAATTAAATTCAATTGATTTTTAAAGTTAGATCAATTATGTAGATAGTACTCTTGAGTGATTTTTTCAATCAAGTAAAAAGGTTACATACAAATAGAATAGTCATTTTAATGAATAACAAGCTGGTCGCGCAAGTGGTTGCAGATGGTTAATTCTAAAAAATTTGATAACTACTTTTATTCCTTTTATCCAAAAATCTTTTTTTACAATTAAATAAGGTCATGTTATTTTCAGAGCTTGCTTTATTTCTGTTACTGCTTCTTCTTTTATATTTTATAACGTTTTCTTTTCCATCATCAGACGAATTGTGTTTGGGAACGTGATGGAGCTGACTCGACAACCATCTGTGTTGGAGAGCAGCAGCAGTGTCTCCCTCTCACGGGGTGCATGTGCTGCCATTGGGGACACAATCTCCAGCCGGAACAGCAGTACTGTCTATTCCAAACGGGACTACTACACTCTACTACGCAACTCCCAGCAGCAGCAGAATCGGAACTCATGTTACAACACTAACTTAAATGGAGGGGGCAGGACGGCCTCGCTCTACAGTAGCAGTGGTGTGGGACCCTCGGCCAGTTATCTAGATGGTTTCTCTCGAGGGGATGGGGGTACAGGTGCTCTGCCACGTCGGACACAGTCTTTTCATATGGGTGGAGGTCAACGGGCCTGTCTTGTTGTCTTACTTGATGGGGATGAGGAGACCTTTCAGGTTGAGGTAAGATTATCTCTGCCTCTTGTAGTAGAACTTTTCACGAAGTCGGGCTTAGGAAACAATAAATAAAAAAAAGATTAGTTTTATTATATTTCTATTATTTATTTGTTTTATAATTTAATTTTTAATGTCCGTAGTAAAGCTATTCATAATGATTCTTTATAAGTGCACTGCTATATTGTCTATACGATCTCTATATCCAGACGTAAAGTTGACAACTTAGTTACCATCTCTAAATTTGCTTGAGGGCAGTTAATTGAAAAAGTTTATATAATATTAAAAAGGGTTGAGCGTGTTTAGGCTTTAGGAAAAAGGAGTATTTGGACTAAGAATGAAAGATAAAAACAGGGCTTCCTCTATTCATAATCCCCACGATGTTTTGATCCTATGCGATAGTTTCATATTCAACAGAATTTTGTCTACTGATATATCCATGTTGATAAAGAGTACCGCTATTTGACAAGTGTTTTTTGACATTTAGGATTAGTTTCCGAGTAAATGTATTGTTATTTTGTACACACTGACTTCCTCATTGTCTATTACTGCATTGAATGTGGCTTCTCCAGAGCGCTTAATAATGATTAAGTGTGATAGACGATCGTAACGGGATCCACAAACTGAAATCATCAGTAAACGGAAGGGTTTGTTTTCTGGGAAAATGAATGTCTATATTATTGGAATTGAGATTGAAATCAAGGAAGAAATTGATCAACCCATTTACAGAACTGCTCGTAGTCACTAAAAGACCCTATTTCTGTTAAAACTACCACATAACTGACTCATTCTTTGCTCGCACTATGGAAAAGTTGAATGAAGCCATCAGTAACTTCAAGACCATTTCCTACTCTGTAAATGATATCTGTAGGATTATGATCATCAATCTCGATAACAAAAACCGAATGTTTTACTCCAACACTTCCACTTTTCCTGACAAAATCGTAATTTTCTTATCTCAAGGATTTCTACAATATTATTAAAAAATATAAATATATTATTTTTATTTATACATATATATGATAATTTATTTCATGTTAGCGACATATTTCGTGTATTGTATTTGCAATACACATCATCAGGCATAGTAAATTAATATTAAATTATACTAAAATAATCGCAAATCACGAAACATTTGCTATCGTGTAATATTATGATATTTTTTATAAAACTCAGTTAACTCTTGTAAATGATCATAATTTATTTATTTTATATAAAAATATGTATTATGTGCAAATATATGTAATTTTGTGATTATTTAATACTATTCGAATGACATGTTTCACTATGACTGCCATTTAATTTTTCTAACTCACTGTGCATATAACTATTCCAGAAAAGCTCCAAAGCTTCCGTTCTTTTTAATCTCGTGTGTGACCATCTTGATTTGGCTGAAAGAGATTGTTTTGGTCTTACATATCGAGATCCGTGTGGAGTATGGGTAAGTTCTGGTGCTTTGACAGTTGCTTTAATCAAATAATTTCAAATATAATTGATGACATATCATTAGGCTGACAGCCAATTTACGTATCAGTAAAGTTAAAAGATTTTGAATTCTATATACCATGACAGAAAATGTTCGTATTTATTCACATTTGTTAACTTAACAAATAGCAAATACGTTTTATACAATAGGACATATAATACATAATGTATCGTTTGAATGAAAAAATAAACTTTAATATTAGAACCAATTAAATTTTGGATATTGTGTAATCCACATATCTCATTTGAATTTAGTCTTATAGGTTTTCATTTCATTTAACGCGTTTTAATGGGTTATAATAACTTATATTATGTATTATAAATATATGTATATGTACTTAATAATTTGAAAAAATTATTTTCAGTTTTCTAACGGGATTGACGTAAATTTTTTTCACATACTATGTTTGCGCGACAAAGTATTTATTATATTGCAAATGACAGTGTCTTAATAGGTGTCTTTTTGATATTTCAGTTCTGGCTTTCACATGATAAGAAACTTGGAAAACAGCTCGGAAGTGCGTAGTTTTGTATATAGTTATAATTATTTGTTTGTGTATGTAAAAAAATTTCATTATTTTTTATTTGTTTATTTTTTACATGGAACTGTAAACTAAGTCTGAATGCACTTTAATTAATATATGTACATAGGTAATTCATACAAAAGTGTGTTGAGTTTATCATTCAAATCCTTCACTAATTCTCTGTTTTGCATTCATTTTTTAAAATCTTATTAGAAATTGCGATGCACAGAATTTGTTCGTTTTACTTTATTCACATGTCTTGTTTAAAAAAGAATATTTGACTATCTCATCGTAAAAAAGCTCGAGGCATAAATAAATGTTTTTAAAAATGTTGGCCCAACCCTTTTTTCCTGTATAAAAGTAGTTAAGCGCAGTATATGCCTGCATTGAACTTTTCTCTTAACATCTTTAAATGAGTCAGCAACTTAATAAAAATGATAGAAGGGATAGCTATATAGGCATTAGTAGAGGAGCTCGACACGTTAGGTCCCCTATCCTTTATTGCCCCACATGCTTTCCGAAAGTCGACTGTTAGCATATTCAAAAGTTAAAAGTTAGCATGTTCTAAAACTCCCAGATACTTAATATATACGCCATGACATTATTCCCAAGCATGGGTGGATCTAGTTTAGTTTCTGTGAACCTATCTTCCATCGCCTTTCGAATGGATATTCTCTCTTATATTGCCGCCAGTACTAACGTACCTACCACCACCTACATTCAGTCACACGTACGATTAACTGATGCCTGTATATCACCGATCTTGCGTCTCGATTTCCCCCTATATTCAAGGCTATCATAGTACTGAGTTTTCTAACGTCTGAAATAGTTAGACATAGTTTTTCTTTTCCTACCTACGTGTGTTTTGGTGTAAGTATTTATTACTCTCTTATTGCAGTGTTTGTGTGTGTTTGTTGTATAGGCGATGGGGTAAAAGGATAGCAGTTATGTTTCCAAGGGAACGCATACTAGACATAAACACTTTCTTGTGTCCGGAATTTGAACAGAATATAAGACCTTATTAAATGGTAGCATGTGTGGATTGGAGCATACAGATCCATCTTCACCGTTTTAGTTGTATAGATTTAAGCCAACTGTGCGCCTAATTATATAGTACATCCGCTGTCTGTCAGATGTGTATTTTACTTTAATGTAATTTATATATAATTTTATCTGCATTTTGAAAAAAAATGTAACTGAAGGATACCTTTAAACTATTTGTACAAGTACATACAACATATTATTGAATATTTATTGGGTTAATTGTACTGTATTATAATTGGCACAGTTATTTTAAAGATTTTTATTTAACATATTACTTGTATAAAAATAAAATAATTGAGTATCCGACTACAAAAAGTTATCACGAAATCAATATTCAACAAATATACTACTTTTATTAACGAAAGAGTTAATTTGTTTGGTAATTTATTTCCGTTTATATGTTTTAGCATATAACATTGTCTATAATTTGTGTCAGAATCGACGTGGCGGGCAGACTTCCAAGTGAAGTTCTATCCCCCTAATCCGATGGCCCTACAAGAAGAGTTGACTCGTTACTATCTTCTGCTCCAAGTTCGTCAGGACATCGTGAGTGGAAAGTGAGTGACATTTAACCCTCGTTTTAAATTGATATTGCTGTTAGTTTTATGTTTGTTCCTGCATTCCTCACATTTGAACTAGAAATTATAAACTTTTAAAAGTTAACGTTTACGTTTCAATTTTTTTAAATGTTTGATAAAATAAAATAGTAATTGAATAAAATGAGTAAGTCTTACTTTTGAAGAAGCCTGATTGTTTTAACTTTTCATCTGCACTAAAATAACACAAGTTGTGCATAACGTATAACAATGCTTAAGAACGTTATAATTACTGAATTAACGATAAATTAAATGAATAACACTCACAACTAAAACAATTCATGACATTGATTTACTTTTTAATTTTATGAGACTCTTATTTTGTGAACTTTTGCGGATTAGTAAATTTTATTTATGGTGAACATGCATTGTTTCAAATTTATTCCAATTTAATATTAAGTAACTCCTACCACTATAGCTTTTGTTATTGTTTTACATCTCCGGTGTTATATCTTCAATCAAATGTTTCAAGCATTCACCTAAATAGGACGAGTGCAAGAATAATCTTCTACTTTCCACATGCATAATGATCGGATGATGAGCTTGCTTTCATTTCCCTTGGTTAGGTTGCCATGTTCCTTCGCCACATTAGTCCTACTGGGCGCTTATGCCGTCCAATCGGAAGTAGGTGACGCCGACCTCGACGAGGCCGATACTCTGCAGGCGATATGCAGAATGCCCTTTGCACCTCACAGGGCACAAACTCCCGAACTTCTGGCTCGGATTGGCGAGTTGCACCGTCATCTCAAGTTAGTTCTCCAAATCAACTTTTTTGCGTTCATAATCATGTTATTGTTGTAAGTTTATATATCAGGTCAAAACTTACTAATTAGGTGAAACGATGACCCATGGGATTGTTATGCGTGTATGTTCTTTCTTTGTATTTTTAGTTAATTGAATAAATATAAATTAATATTCAATTGTATCATCATTCCAGATTAATAAAATGAAAGCGAATTATTCGAAAGAGAAATTAGAATGTACACAATATAATTAGTTAGGTCAAAATTGTAAATATTAAATTTTCAGCAAAATATACTTTTAATGATTAAAAATATAGTTTGATTATTTATGACATGAGCTTTCCTCAAATGTTTTTTTAAATTATAACATACATTAATTAAATATTGACTTGAGTATTACTTTTGAGTAGATTTTCAAAATCTAAAAGTATAATATTAACTCAGTAAGCACATTATAAATCTTCGTTGTTTAAACAAAGGCCCAGAGAACTTTAATTAAAATAAAACATTCTATATAGATTGATTAAACGTTAATGAATTTATATAAATGTTAGTATAAAAGTAAAACTGAATATACAATAGAAAAAATTGTTAAGCATTTAAGTTTTATTTTAATTTTCGTAATAGTTTTAGGCCTTCTTGCATAATACAAATAATGAAATCGCGTTTACAGAATACATTATATATATATATGGAAAATATAGATTAATATATTTTTAATCTATACTAAAAATTGATAAGGTATTATCAATCTACAAAAGTGGAAATAAGGACATCCCAGGTGATTATATACCAATGTCACTAATATCAAATTTCCATACAATTTTTGAGATAAAAATTTAAATTTAAATAACTGTTTTTATTGAGTTAAATTACGTTCTATTCTCAAATCAATTATTTGGCTTCAGAAAATTTCATAGCACAATTGATGCACTAATAAATACTCATGACTATTGTAAACACTCTTCTAGAGAATAACAAAATCTAAGAATATTTATTAATCTTTAAAAGGCCTTTGTTTGTATTGACTACAATATACCTGCTGAAAATAATATGCTATAGTTCTTGTTTTAGGTGTTGTTTAATTCTGGTCTCTATGTTACAAAGTATTATTTTTCTGGTATGCGAGCCGAGGTGAAAACTATTGTGTGAGATTATTTTTGCATTTAGAAACAAGGTGTTCTCCTTAAGTAAATCATGGGGACCTCCCCGACGCCAATAGTAAACGTCATTATGAAACACACTTAAATAAAACTTTAAAATAAGTGTAATTTTCTCGTTATCATATTTTTTACTTCCTGTCTTAGTTATCTTAAATTATTATAGTAGTTACAGAAAATAGATGGAAATGATATTTCAAGGAAGTGATTCCTGCGTAATTGTAATTTTTCAATAATTTACATGCTTAAGTATTATGATTAATAATTTTGATAAATTTGTTGCGTAAATTAGAATTTTTGTCCCTGATGGCTGGGAGCGACCTGTAGTTCTTTTGAGTTATTAGTAAAGGGCTTCAACTAATTTAATTATTTTATTATTTGCAAATTCAATATATTTGTTATCAATTAACTCCTACTTACTAATTAACTTACAGAGGCCGGTCGCCAGAGGATTCTGATATGAACTTCCTTAACAATGCCAAAAAGCTCGCCATGTATGGGGTGGATTTACAGAAGGCTCGCGTAAGTCGGTATTTGTGCCGTATATCTTTATTTTGACTCATAATATCGTATACTTTTATTTGCACTGATTTTCTCTCAATATATAAAATTCATGACAGGTTTCTTATACTAATAGTCTGTATAAAAATGATATACTAAAAATACTATAAACCAACAGTTTAGTTAATTAAAACTTCTTAACATTGAACCTATTATTAGGTGGTCTTTTCCTTTGTTATTGACATTGTAGATTCTCTCTCTGTCTCTTGCTGTATGCACTTTTTGTTTATATTCACTGTACTTTAAACATTATTATTGATTTAATAAATTAGTATGTATTGCCTAAGTCATCATTTCGCTATTTTTTCCAAATTGCTAAACATACAAGTATGTACCGTTAATTCATCCTTTTTGATTCAGTGTTTATAAAATCAGATCATGCTTTTGGTCCAAACTTTTTTTCTTTAATATTAGGTATCTGTAATACAGTCTAGCATGCCTACATTTATTAATGGACTTCTAAATACATGGCATTTTATTCATGCTTTTTTAACCCTGCGTTTAAATACACATTTACAATATGACAGTATATAATTTTAATTATTTATAAAATGGCATTGCATTTTTTTAATACCTGATTTAATACATCCGACACTTACCTATTCTATTCATTGTATATATATAAAGTAGGTGAGATTGATATTTAATAAATGAAGTATTTGTAAATGACATGCACATAAATATAAATAGGTCTTAAAATTATTTTGTTAATTTTTTCGTCTTGATAATCAGCTTCGCAATCAGTGGAAGATAATATTACAGTTTAATATTACGTTTCTCCTACGTATAAGCTGTATAATTTATAAAATCAGATTAAATTTCACATCCACAATTTTTGCATGTTAGTCACGTGGAACTCTAAACTAAATATTTACAGGGACTGATATGGTAGCAACACTTTTTATTTATACATATTCCTGCGGTCAACTGAATTGGTGGAATTTAATGTGTATATCTTTTCTTGTGTATTACTCGATATTGTGTATAGCACAATCCTAAATAGAAAGTATATAGAAATCTGACAATATTTAAAAATTCGTTTAGTGTATTTATTCTTATAAAATTATTTATTTAATCTGTAAATGATGTCGAAATAGCGAGCTATATTAGAGAGTTATGGATTACTAATCTTTGATTCTAAATGTAATTTGTCAAACTCTGTTGACTTATTGTTAAAAAAACTGATATAATCTTTGTTTTACTGTGAGATTTATCCTTTTATGTGATTTAAATAATTTATACCTTTCCGCATTGACTACTCCTGAGCGACAGTTTACAAATTAAAATTACTCACGCGCATAATTGCAAACACATTATAATAATAAAGTTCTTTTGTATAATTGAAAAATTAACAATCTGTAGATTGCATAGAAGTACGACTGATTTTTTAAATCGCGTAGATTTATAAAATAATTATTCTACAAGAATCTTTAGAATCTTCATAGATATATAAATTAAAATTTGAAAATTGCATAGAAATAAAACGAAACACCAATATTGATATAGACACTACGAAAACCTTATAACACTCTAAGTTAATATAACTTTTAAAAAAATCGATATATACTAAACTGATAAGGTTAATTTTTAATATGTTTGGCTACGTTAACACATTATATTCACCTTTTTGTTGTATAATATTCAAACATTATTGCATACATTACATATGGAAAGTCCTTTTCCGAAATTATTGGAAGTTAAACAATATTCTATAATAGAATATATGCATAATAATAATTAAAACACTTTTTCTGAATAATGTCAACATTCTGCTTGATTTTGACAGGCAATGCTCACAACCCTGACCGTTCTTATGTTTAGCCGCAGTTGTACACTCAGCCCGTATTTACCACTGAATCTCCCTAAACTCTGTGCCCACATAGGACTGTCAAAACCGAGAAGATGTGAGTCTGGGCGTGTACCACAGTGGGATCCTGGTCTACAGAGAGCGATTGCGCGTGAACCGATTCTCCTGGTCCAGGATCGTTAGACTCACCTACCTCCGTTCCACCTTTCATCTCGTCGCCAGGCTTATTGAGGTAATATTCTTGCTGATTTTCTCATTTGCATATTTAAAAATCATTAATTTGTTTTTGGAAGCTATGATAAAGGCGATATAATGTTTAAAACATATTTTTGCTATGGATAGCAAAGTCGGCTCAGACCATATAATATTGAATTTGTAAATCATATCGCAAGAAGTACACATAGATACTTTCATACTTTCAATAACATCAACGGTAGAACATGCCTCAACTTCAGTTATTATATTTCGACATTAATAAAGAATATTTCTTAAATCAAGAAGGAAGAAAAACTGCTATACTATATGATCATATACTAATAAACATTTATTACCGAACTATGCTTTTACTGAAATGACCATTTCATAATAAGAATATGCCTTTCTTTTTTTTAATTATAAAAAAAGTTGTTTCTAGCCCGAAATTTCTGTGTTAAGGGAGAATTTTCCCAATTTAAACTTATATTGTATGACAAATTAATAATGTATTTCTGTTTTAATTTTGGGAACTGATCTGCAATTATATTAGAATAAATACAATATGTTAACTTATTTAAATTCATTTATATAATATAATCTTATAAATTCTATCTAAAATATTAAAGTTTTTATCGGATAGGTATCTTTTTTTTCAGTCGATAAAGTTGGAATGCATCTCAACTGTAAGGAATTAAATTGCTCAATAAATTTTATCTTTTAAATATGGGAATGACAAATAACGGATTTCGGCATTTTTGAAAGAGTGGCTATTAGCGAGACTATTGGAAAGATGAACATAGTTAGCAAGATAAAAATTGTAAATACTAAACAACTAAGGCGCAACCGATTAAACACTAAACGAACTGCAATAATGCCAGACTTTTTGAAGTTTTTATTTGCCTCAGTCTTTTAAAACACCATTAAAAGTATTGGAGATATCACGGGGTGTTAAATTAGAGTGCTTGAAATAAAAATAAAAAATGTTTTAAAAATTAGTGACATTTCTTATTTATGGCTTCTGTCAATTGGAAAATAAAGTAAACGGATTCGCCTATTGAAGACTATGTTCTGTCACTAATATTCCGATTACTGTATTAACGAATTTACAAAGATCTTTAGAATTACTGTGGCCGGATTTTGAGCCTATTTTTCTTTGGTTTAGAATATATATATGATTGAAAATAGACTCGTGTGAGTAAAAGTGATAGAATTATTTATAAACGATTAGCAAGTCAAATTACCGCAATTGAAGTCAATTTGTTAAATGGTTAAATCAAATTTGTGTTGTTTTATTTTTAAACTACTGCGATATGAATTAAGTTATATTATTTCATTCAATATTAATGCTATATTATACTAATATGTACTAATATATTTATATTTCATTTTTTTTGTTACTTTTGCACTATTATTTAAGCTAGTGTTATACATAGTTGTAAAGTTAATTTAAAAAACCTTCAATATCTGCACCCGCTAATTATCCACAGGATTCCAGTCAAGAACGCGCATTTGACTTCAAATTTGATAGCAAAAGACATTGCAAACGGTTTTGGAAACTTTGCGTAGAGCATCACAGTTTTTTCAGGTAATTTTATTATTTAATTTAAGAAGTCTAAAATATAAACTTTGTCAATACCAAAATAACCCAAAACTCGCTATTATTTGTATTTTATTAATATTACTAATTAAATAAAGATGTGCATAAATATTTAAAATGCTACTTATTTATGTCATGGCCTTATTTGTTAAATAATACTTTCTCAAATTTAATTATATTATTGTAATAAATAGTTATTTTTTCAAATTTATAGAAGTAATGGCGTTTTTATAAAGCCATGTCCTTTTGTTTAAATTCTTGTATTTCATAGATTCGAGTTATTTAATAAATTATTTTGTTTAATAAATGAATTGAACAGTTTCAAAACGTAACGGTAGATTTATGTCTACATGACAGAAAATTAAAAAAATTTCTCTTTTTCTTCCCTTAGTGGGAAGAGTAGAATTTATTTGTATCCTTTATTTGTATTCTATTCTGACCAATTTTGCTTTATGGTCTATATATCTGATATAAATGAGCTCTACCGCTCCGCCCCCTCGGCTTAGACTGCGAGAGACCGACAGACAACCCCGCCGGCCTGCCCTTCTGGGTCCACGCCGCTTTCGCTTCTCCGGTCCTACTCTCTTTCAGCTACAGCACCCCTCCACCACGCCTGGGGACGCTGGAGATGTCCGCATGAGGGATGCTGGCGAGGGGAGACGTCGAGGGGGCCCTGCTAGGGGACCAATGCGCAGGAACCCAGGTAACTTCATCTGCAAGTGTATAGTTAGCATATAAGTATACTTTTTTTATTCGACAAAGAATTATAAGAGTGTGAACACATTTTCTAAATATGTGAACAGAAATCCTTAGTTTGTATCGTGTTGACAATAAAACTAATCGATTGTGGTTGTTTCCATGTGGAATCACGTAATTTTCCCCCTATAAATATGGTCAGCTTTTGAGCCTCCTCACAATGAAAATGCGAGTATTTCTTGCGTTCAGTTTCCATGTTTATATAATTTGGATAATTTAGATAACGTCGGCTTGCATATTATATTGATTTCTTTAATCATTCACGGAGCGACAGGAAATTACATTAGCATGGTTATTACAAATATTTTGAGCTTGTTTCTTGCTTGAACTTGTTATATTTCAATAACTTGTGCCATTAAAAATAAATTGAATTATATATGCGTATACTTGGAAATCAGCGAAATGTTTTTTTGTGAATGTGTAAGCAAAAAAATGGTAGCTATTGTCAAAATTATACTAATTTATTGCAGTTTACTTATGGTTTTGCGGGATTTTATCTATGCGAAACTATACCGATGTCTGAAAGGATTAGTGATGACATGTGTGCCATTTCGTTTTTGTTTATTTATACCTCTTTAGTTTCATTATGGGGCCATTTTAATATCCTCGTGAACTTGATCTGCTTCCCTCATTTTTACCAAAGTTTGAAATATTGTAATTTCTGAGATATACAAATAACTAACAAACCAACATTGCCGCTTTATAATTGAAAACTGAGTTATCAATTTTGACAAATTTAACTTTAAAGATTTCTTTAACTACGGAAGTTACCTTTGTTAACCAATTTCTTTGCTTTTTCTAATGACGCCGTTTAGCAATAATCATAACACATGTCTAGTTTTGGGTAAATTAATTTTTTAAAGAATATATTAATCGTGTTTTTTTCTTTTATTGCCATCTTCACTGTGGAAGTTCAGTGACAGACGATGACAATTCGACAACTTTTCCCAACTTTTCTGGTTTTGGAATAGCGTTTTCAGGGCAGGGCACTATTGGTCTTACCTATCATCTCTAATGATAGTATTCTACCACATTAATTGTATAGTAACATAGCTTAGATTAAATAAAAATTAAATATCTATAAAGTAAGTCCATCTTGTTTTAATGATCTATTTGAACAATTATTTATCTACAAAAATGAAAAAAAAATCGTAATTTGCTAATTTAATTTTTATTATCATTAATTGTTATATTACGTATTTATCATTTACAACAATTATTCCTTATGATTAAATCGGTTAAATGATCACCTTTATTATCTTACTTACTGTTAATGTAATATGTACGATTGAACTAAATATTATCTTCCTTTGTAGATTGGTTATCCTCAACCTTATTGAACAGTAATGCAGGTTTGTACTATTATTATTATTATTGTTACCAAAATATGTCTAATTATTTCATGTTATATATTTAATTGAGTTTGACAAATGCTATTCTTTTTTTCAAATATATCTAATATTCTTCTAAAGCCATACATCTAGATATTGTTATATTTCTACAATAAAATATTGGACAGAAATAAATTCTGATTGCAAAAAATATCGAATATGCTGCATTTAAATATCGTAGTATTTTATTCCATTGTCTTAAGGAGAGGTGGCGCCATATAATATTTTATAGCCAATATTATTATTGTATCCAAATTTTAGAGCGCACTTACATGTACCTATGCTGCCTCTGTGTGTCTGGTGATTATGATAATGAGGATAAAAGTATGATATTGTTGTTTGTTTTATTATCGTTACATATAGAGATCGTTTGGTAAATAAGTCATGTTTATTTTACGTTCACTAACTATAATCTATATAATATGTGGAATTCAAAAATGGTTTTATACCTGCAAAATATGTAACAAAGCGTTTATCTCTGAAGTTAATGTAACATAATTTGGCGAGTTTTCAGTGTATTATAACTAATCTTTTATATCAGTATTTATCAATTAACTAAATTAAACTTGTTTGAGCCGCGTCGTATTATGAGGGACTTTAAATTTAGTTTAACCCATCAAACTAGATAAAATCGACACCGATTTTTATTAGGTTAATCAATATTTTATTTTTAGTTAGTTTTACGAAATAAACCAGTTTTCTTTGAATTTCTTTCTTCACAAGGTTTCTTCTTTGAAAATATAATTCGATGACGCAATAGCAGTTTGAAATCCTCCATAAAGTCGCCTATAATTTTATGGTATTAATTTCGAATTGCTTTTAAAATCTAAACCACCACTTTATACTTTTTCCATTAGGTAAATAAACCACGAATTAACTGGTAAGAATATATTGTCAAAAATTGACTTAGGTAATATAGAGTAAGAGTTTTCTAATTTTGGTAACAAAACTTTTATTATTATTTTTTAAATATTTGAAAACTGGTTGCTTTTGTTTTAGATAAATATAACTTCTATTACCGCTGTTACCTACACATTAACTTATTCTTTTAGAATTGTGACATATTGGTTACATACTATATACTACATACCTTTAGAAGCATAGGTACTTACCATAATACAATTGAAATTATAGATATTAATGTTTAATTAGATTCTAGTGTTAAAACAATACTTTTGTACGTGCAAGTTTACATAATTCTCGTTTTCGAGATATAGTGTAATTTGTGATATTTTTCGCCAGGCCATACCCTTTTGGCAATTAGAACTTTTCACTGCAATTCAAATATGAACTAATAGTCACTATTTCTTTTCTATATTAACAATACTAATAAAAATAAGCGTTACTGTATTACTACTGTAAGTTAGGTAACTATTTTGTAGTTGAATGTAATATTACATATAACTTGAATGTTTTTAAAATATTATTTTAGCTTAGCGATCATATATAATATTTGGTTATTATCCTTATACATTTACTTAAAATGAAATGTCTTACAATACCACTCTTTAGTAATACTAATATGACGCATTTTGCAGGTGAAGCAAACCATGGCCGCCACAGAACTGGAGTCTCCAACAATGTTCAACGACCACCACTTCCCGCGGCTCAGTGGCGAGTTAGTGGTGTCGATAGATCTCCCGGCCTCATGATTGAGACTGATAGTGGACTCGTGAGTACCTACTAACTATGCGCTAGATTTTACACATAGGTGACATCTGATTACATAATATACTTTTATCTGATTGGAATCCTGACCCTGACATGTATTTCTACTTGTGTCAGGAGAGACAGAATAGCACAAGCTATCAATGTGCCTTTTAGTGGTGGCATTCTTATTAAATGAGACAAGTAACATTTCAATCTTATATCGATAGCTTTGCAGTCTACTCTAACTCTTATTATTCTTTATAAACCGAAGAACACTACTTATCCTTTACATTGTTGAAGAATGTTGATATGTAAGCAGATTAATTCAAACTAGAGGCCTCGCTTTTTGTAGATTCTATTTTAGATGTTAAACTCACGTTTTAATAACATTTTTGGCGTCAATATTAGATGAATGTAAACTTTCTACTATATTTTCAAAAAACTATAAATATGACTAGTAAAATATGTTTTACTCACATTCACTATGTTTTTAGATTGTTAAGTGCCTGATAGTCTTACCAATGTAAGTCTACCTAAATTATTTAATTAGTTTAAATTTTTGTTTTGTTTTTACTTATTATTGATACTCACTTTTAGCAGTAATGCGATCTAGTTGCAGTATATTTTATTTATCAATTTATCCTCAAATTTTAATGTTTCGTTTTTATTTACTACCTACTGCTTCCATACTTGAGTAACAGGTATTTAATATCGATATAAATATCTAAATTTACCAAATTTTCTGCAACAGGCGGTGGCGACGGCTGTTGCTGCAGCAGGCGACGACAACTGGCTCGGTTGCCGCACCAACTGGGGTGTCCGAGGCTGCGGGGCCTTCTACTTCGAGGCCACAGTAATGGGCCAAGGTCCGGTTCGTTTGGGCTGGTCCACTGGCGAGGCTGGACTCAGACTGGGCGAGGATGCGTTTGGGTGGGCGTATGGAGCGGCGGAGGCGTCGTCTGTCACTAAGTTAGATGACGAGGACGGGTGTGTGTTTTGCCTCCTGCTTATATTTAGAGTAGCTAATTAAAGATAGATGTCAAATAAAGAATGTATAAACTACTTATTTAGTATAATTTTAAGCAAAATTAACACATAGCTTTAAATATGACTTGTGCACCTTTAATACCTATGTTTATGTGATTTGCCAAAAAATAACATTTGAGATAATACATTTTACAAAGGTTAATACAAGAAAACGATCTTTTGAGACAATTTGAAAAGTTTTACTATTTTCAAGATTACAAGAAATTATATTTATTTTCATATTTAAAGCATTCAGTTAAACTAATGTAAGTTAAAAATTGATTATATTAAAAATAGATAACAGATATAACAAAGCTAAGTTTGTAAAAGGTAAATCTTAAATCCCCAATTGTACAGGAAAGGGATCAAGATTTCAGGTGGATTAAGTCAGGCGTTCGGAGAACCAGTCGTGAGCGGCGATGTGATTGGCTGCTTCCTTGACCTTATCCAAGGTCACGTCAACTGGAGTAGAAATGGCTCTGAGATTCAGCCGGGTGGTTTCCAACTTTCGGTGTCTCTTCGATCCGAGACCTTCTTCCCGGCATGCTGTGTCAAGGTGACTCACTCACTTCCTTTACATCTATTTCATAGAATTCTCTGTAATCTGAATTTAAAATCTGAGCAGGTTTAAACGTAGTTTTAATTTCCTCGCATTTTCTTATAGTAATATAAGTAGTTAGAAGCAACAAATCAATATTCACCCATGACATTTTAACATGCCAGTAAGCAAATTCGACTGACAGAACGAATTTGTGTAAAAATAGAATGTCGTTTGTTAATGTTAGCAGCGGTAAAGCAGAGGTATTTTTGTCAATAAATTTGGTAAATATTCCACTGAAAATTATCAGTTGGCCTATTTTTGTGTCATTCGGATGTCTAAATATAAAAATGAGAAAATCAATACCAATTATTAAATTCAAATATTGGATTCTAGTTGTTTCCTTATAGTGTCAAAGGATTTTTCAAGTGTAGTGTATACATATTTTTTGCTACAGAGATGCACTATTTAGTCTCTATATAATAAATTATTACTTTGTAAGTTTACTACTTCAATAAGCCTAACGAGCTAACTTGATTAACTCTTTAGCATGTTATATTTTTGGTATAGTAAGAGTCTGATAGCTATTGAATCATCTGTGTATTTTTATTCCTGAACTGTTTGTTTAGTTAACTTACATTTTCAGCTTAATTAATTGGCCAATTCTCTTGTAATTTGAATGATTAGAACATGTTCTTATACAATTCTTGTATAAATCATTCTAATTCATGTTTGTTTGTTTGTCAAGGTCTTTGTTGCCTAATCGGTTGGTCATGGGTAAATGATGACTGAAAACGTGAAGAAACATACAATAATTGCATATTTAACGTTATGATATTGGTCCATAAAGCTTCCTAAAGTAGTATTGTAATGAATCAATTGGGAAATAATTTCTTATAAAATAACCAGTGATGGAATTTAGGTAAATAGTATTTGCGACTTATTGATTACATAAATTATTGATATGTAATTTCTAAACACAACACAGCTATATCATAGTTTAGTAGATATGAAAATGGCATATTTTAACTCATTTTGGATGTGTATGTATTAAAAATAATATTAATAATCAATTGACACAATAAACCTCCTATCTGCTAATTCTCTCCTTTCTCATCTTATGTAGGACTCCTCTGTAGTTTTCAACTTCGGTGACACGGAGCTGCTTTATCCCCCTTCACGTGGCGGAGGAACCACTTGGATTCCCGTGTCTCAGACAGCCTGTGATTGGCTCGTGGCCAATCGATGTCAAGGCTGGAAGATCAATTCCTACGACACCACAGAGGGGATCGATCTCTCTATGGATGGACTCACTGTACAGGCAGAGTTAGGCCGAGGCAAACAGGTAAACATGTTCACGTTGTTTTGAAAAACTTGGACGATGATTAACATTTTCACGTAGAATATACGACGTATATATATATATTCACGTAGAACTTACTTATTGAAGCCCCCTCGTAAGTTTCAGAGTATGACATACTTAATCAAATTATTGTATGAAACATATATCGATATAAATATTTCTTTCATTCATACATATTTCGTAAAATAACTGTAATTTAACTAGAAAGTACAAACTAAGATGCTTTATTTGATTTTTTACAAATAATTACAAAATTTTACAATAAAGAGTATTTTTATAACAGATTTATAAATTATATACATTATATTATACAGATTATAATTTTATAGACGATCTTACATGTAAATATATTTTTAATGAAATGTTCACATAAATACATATTAAAATATATTTACACACATACAAATACATTTATAGCATCTTCTTTTTTTCTGTAAAAAGATGGATCATAATACACAATATAATTAGATTTGTTTACAGTATTTCAAGCTTTTTGTTTCACAACACTTACTTCAATATATTTCTCTGACACAGGGTGTCCGGGCCAACAGAGCAGTTCGCTCGCACGGTCGATATTACTTCGAGGCGACCTGCTGCGAAGAGCCCTGCTCTCAGATTGTGATTGGTTGGAGCACAGACCAGGGCCGATTGGAGCTACTGGGGGCCGACAGGCAGGGTGTGGGACATGGACTACTGGACCGGACGCGGGGGGAACACAGCTCGGGTAGTGGGGGTGGCCGAAGGGGTCAGTTGCATTCTGAGGACAACTCTGAGGTCTCCACTGATGTGAGTGTAGTCTGATTGACTAGGTGAGGTGAAGTAGGCTTCTTGGGAGAGGAAGGTAGACCAAATCGTTCAGATGGATTCACCTATAAGAAAAACAGTATAAATGAAAACTTGCCTCCTTAAGTATTAAAAATGACACTCAGACCGTTCAAAAATCGATATATCTCAATCACATTGAGATCAGGAAGCTAATCTTGTTTAAAGTTTTATATATATATATAGATTTACAAGTATAGCTACATAAAATTGTATACGAGATTTCCAGATTAGCAATATTGTTCGCCTTATATAGACTATATTATTCTGCTGTTAATTTATCTTCATTAAAATTAATAATTAAATTCACAAACTGTCATATATACTGTATATTATGTATATAGAATTGAGTGAAACCATCAGGCCAAAGCGGCTCACCAGACAGAAAGACAATAAAAACCAGAAAAAACAAGA
>JAYRBW010094604.1:0-20670 GCA_036023295.1 Invenusta paracnida | reverse complement strand
CTAACTCGGAGTTATATTAACTCCGAGTCAATTTAAATCGGAGCTAGTTTGACTCTGAGTTCTGCACTAGACCCATAAAGAAGTAGCTCAGCTCAGTAATTTAGTACATATATAAAAATGTCTATTTAATTTTAATTACGCTTTAGCATTCTACTTGAGGATGAAAAGCAAGGTGTACCTCTGCGAGTGGTGATCGACCTCCTCTAGTGTCCACTGCAGTGGGCCCCGAGCTGGGAAGTGGACTCGATCTGCCGTCTCCATCACCATCAGAGGTGGCAAACCCTCGATCCCGCCTCCCCCCACTACTGCTGCTGCCTGCACAAAGAAGGACATTAGGCCCGGCCTGCATTTGAAGAGCGAGGTTTGTGCAGATGAGGCATACCCAGGTTATCTGACCAGCTGCTGTGTAGTAGGAAGTGGCATCTCGGAGGCAGCCCGAGTGAAATCCGTGACCACATCTAAATACACATACAACAAAAGACATATTTAACAACATACACAGTTAATTATTTAAAACTAATTAAGAAATTTACAATATTAAAATGGAAACCAATTTGTGCTTTCATAGTCAGTATATTTTTAGGATGTTAATGTTATTTTATTCGGTAGCAAACGATACTATCAAATAAGGTCATTTAATTAGTAATCAGATGCCTTATTAAATAGCCATAATAATTTACACCGTAACACAATTTTTTTGTAACGGTTTGCCTTCATATTACAAGAGAAACTTCAATGGCTTTGCCCCAGATACAAATCAAGAAACGCCTTTTATACAAAACAGCCAAACATCAATAACTTTAGAATATCATAATATTATTATTTGGAGTAATATTGGAGAACCAGTATTTTCCAACCTCATATAACTAACATTTAAAAATAGTATGCATAATCATTATAAATGTCAATAAGCTTATAAATAAAATTACATTTGTTCTGGTATTAGACTGTTCTCAATATACATAAAACGTCAATACGGAATGCTAAATAGAAAGTATTTAACAGGGTGTCCACTGTTTTGGACAAAAAATCGAGGAGACAAATACTACGACCATTTTTAGTAAACAAGACATACAGTATATTTTTTAAGTTAATATAATCTAGTTGGTTTATATAGGATTAATTACACACAATATAATAAAATAACACATAAAAAATTATTCTAGATATAGACACAAAATTCGAGAACATTAATTGAGGATATTTTCAAAATTTCAAAATTCAAGAACATTCGAGGAGCTCCTCGAAATTCGAGGAGGGGTGGACACCCTGATTTAACAAAGCATAACGACCTTATAGAAAAGCTAAATAACTCCGCCTAATCTAGAAAAGTTGCGAAAATTCACCATAAATACCATTTAAAACAGAGTCTCTGCATATCATAATCCAACTCACTTGAATACTACAAGCTGATCAGAGAAAGCCCCGCGAAAAGGCCTTGAGCAGACCTGACAACGATATTTTCTGGGCCCATAGCCCCGAAGAGCCATATCAAGGAACTGGCCTCTGTGTCTACGAAGATCGTGGTGGAGAAGACGTCGACAAGTCTGCAGTAGAGTACTCTCATAGTTGAAGGTCTCCAGCATGCCCAGGATTAGGGTCTGGACCTCACCAAATTTCTCACCGGCATAAGCGGGATCCTGGAGAGAGCGATTTACAAGAAAAACCACCATAGTACGGATTTTATTTTAAACCACTATATTAATGATATTACATATTTTAAGATAATCTACCTGGAGCATTCTTGATAGGATAGACGGTAACGAGATGTGGGGACTCATTACATTTAGGAGAGATTGAAACAGACTCTTTATAACTGGAATTAAAAATAACAATAACAGATAATCCAATATTATAAAAATACATTAAATAATTACTTACGCGCTAGTTGAGCTGGATTTTTAAGATGACGTTGCTTCATTAACATTGAATCTAACATAGGAAACCATAGAGACTGAAAAGGAATTAAAAAAAAATATTAGCACTATAAGTTTATATCTGGTTTTATAAATATACGAATCTACGCAATGTATCTAAATACAAAACAATAATAAATCAAATTGAAAAAAACGAAAATTTATCCATAAATTAAACTGTAACATATTACTGCGAATGATGCAAAGTTTAGATACAATTTCCACAATATCCTTATATATTAATAAAGAAATATATATCTAAAGGAGAACATAATGCAACTTAATAATATGTATATGCTTATAAACGTTTTACAGTAAATTAACCTTTTCCACTAAGAAGGATAATCTAACAAACTTCAACGAAATATAACAAAAATATTTGAATAATGAATCGCACACCTCTAATTTATTTTTGTAATAATAACGAAATATAAAAGTATAAAGTGAATCTATATTATAATTGAACATTTTTAGACAAAAATTTGTAGCAATAATCAACTTTTTAAGCAATAAACTCACCTTCGAGTTTAACACGTAATATATTTAAAGAGCGCTAAAAAGCGTTTTGATAAAGCTGACATTTAGTGTTTGTTGTAATATCGATATTTATAAATAACTAAATTTTATCAAATTATTAGGTCTGTGCTGCAATATTATAATCAAAGTAATTGTATTATTAACTTACTGTACGGTTCTATAATATCAACTATTTGGCCATTTAAACGGGTTTGTATTAAACTAGTTTCATAATATCAATACCACCAATTGAGACAGAGTACAACACTTTTGTTTTGAAGAGGCCATGAATAAATCATCATAAAGCCAAAATATATATTTTGGTCTAAATTTTTAGTATAATTAAAAATTGTTTCAACGTAAACAAAAATTACAGGTAGTTTTTCAAATCGTTTTTAATGTACTATTGGTATACTATATTGTATTTAGTTAGGTGAGTTTATATCTTAAAAAGTTGAAAACTACCACAAAATTTAGTCTAAAAATGTTCAATTAATATATAGATTCACCATTTCTATTTATATATTCCATTTTTATTACGAAAATTATATGCAATTTAATTTTAGCACTCATTTTACACTTTAAAAACCGGAGGCGTTGATAAATGGAGTTCCATGCACATGTATAATAAATTACTTCTTGTTTATCCTTAGGTCGAAAAGAGGCACTCCTCCGACACAGAGTGATGATGTCTTGTGCTGCCGTTTCCAAATGTTCCACTTTGTGTTCCACTAATTGTGTTCCCTCAATACCACTGTCCACACTGTCAACTCCAGCGATTTCATTACTTGGACTGATCAACCTTTGCCACGACGAATCGAACAACTGTCAAGACAGGTGATCATAAAGTAATAATATACCGTTTATTGCTTGAATACTGAATTTTATGTAATGTGCTAAAAATTTCGATAAAAGAAAGTTGTTTTGAATTATTTTTACATAATTGGTATCTCAGTATTACGTGTTCCGATTAAAATCCTTTTAAGAGCTATTATTAATAGTGAAGTAAAATTATAACCAAGATAAGTTATTAAATTACGAGTACAATTGGTTACATTCTATTTAGAATTAAAGAATTTTACTAGGAAAGACCTTTTATAGATATATATTCATAAAAGAATATTTTAATAAATTCATAAAAGAATATTTTAATAAATTCATTAAATTCATTAACTATTAAATAGTAGACAGCAGTAAACATCTATGAGTTATTAGGAAATAATTTTTATTTATCTATTGTATTTATTGACTATTTTATTAGTCTATTGTAAAATATTATTATATACTTCAGACATATATTATTAGTCATTATAAAATTATTTTATAAATACATCCGAAATAACAAACATATACTTACTTTGAGATAGATGACATTAGCCTTATCAATTTCCCCAAGCCTTTCAAGAATAAGTGCCATTACACGAGGGAAGTCGTGCAATCGAATAATCTGTTCAAGGAATCAAATAAACAATTACAGAAGGAAAACTAAAAATAATCTAATATTAAAAAACTAAATTAATAATTACTAAACTAACTATAACCAAGAAATAATATAGGCAAAAAAAAGTAAATAACTATCTCTTCGGCAAGATATTTGAAAATATTAGCAATGAAAAATTATTAATAGTAAAAGATAAGAACAATTTATAAGCACTTAATAAAAAAATTATTATACTTTGAAAAACATTAAAAAGAAACGTGTATAAACTTGTAAAAGAAATTAAATCGAACATTGCTTACAAACTGTGATAAAATTATGTCAGACCTATTAATTAACAATTTTAAGAATCCTGCCCATAAATTAAAAACAAACAACTATTATAATATTGATAGATTCACATCATAATTACTCACATCAAGTGCTACAGCAGGTCTATAATCCGAGTTGTTCTTCACAAATGCATAAACAGACTCGGGCTTGTGTAAGCAGAGTAGCTCAAGATAACGTTCAGCTACGACAGGGCTCAGTGGACTAGTTACTATCTCTTCTAGCGGGCCACCTGTTGGTGGAGTTTGTCTAAGGAAATTCAGGCACAATAAAACTATTATATATTATAGTATTTGAATTTAAGTATGATAATATATAATTTGTGTATCTTTAATGTATTCGTTTATAATACAATTTTATTAAGTAAGATCCGAGTAGTTCAACCAAAGAAAAAGTAGTATAATGCATATTAATATAAATCGATAGGAGTTAGCCATTTGGTAAGGTAAATGGATTAACTTTCTATTTCATTATTAATACTAACATTAGCTATTAGGCATACCTTCAATAATCCTAGATATAAGTTCAATTGCATACATTTTTCCATCGATTAATTTACTCAAGTTTTTACTTAAGATATTTCTCATAAGTGAAATATTATTATTTACTTCCAACTCGGGTATAGACAGCACAAGTCCGTTTCCAATTTGATTAGGTTTCACAGGCATAAAATACCTTTAAGATGCATTTTTAGTATATTTGAATACAATAATAAATCCAGCAATGTTTAAAATAGTGTCATGACTCATACTATAATATATCATAAACCTCAATTTAGTCAAACGAACAAACGTATTATTTTTATCTAGGCGATTAGATAAAAGATATAGAAACATTTTTATCAACAAGTCTAAAACTCCATGATTTAATTCGTAAAATAAAACACAATAATAATATGTTAACTTTTAGTAACATATTTTAGTCACCATAAATAAAATTTTTATAACCTACTAACTTATTATTAGGTTAACTTAAAATTAATATTATAACAAGTAAAAAATATTATATCAACATGACTATCTAGACTTAGAGTAAGTAGACTAGACTAATTAGTTATCAATATATTTATACATATGATATTACTAACACTTACACATGAAACTGAACATTATAAAAGAAAAGAAAAATACTTAATATTAAAACATTCACTACAATGCAGCTAAAGAACAAAAATTTTGTTCACAAAATTGTGCGCTAAAATATAACTTTTAACAGTAGAAATGTAAACTGCAAACTTACCTAAGAATAAAGAAAGCCTTTAAGAGTTTGAAAAGTGTTTCATTCTGACCATGGCGCTGTTTATCTAAGGCTTCTGCTAGTTGATCGATCCTTTGATTTACATTCCCCAAGAGAAGACCCACAGCCCTCTCAGGGCACACGGATATCAGATCCTGCACATTTATAAATATATATTTTAATAGTATATATATTCAACACCCTTCATTAATCTATAAAAACAAGCAAAAAAATATGCAGTAGTTCAATTGTGCATATTTCAAAAAATTAAAAAAAAAAATTAATAAATATGATACAAATTAAAAGTCAGTATTAATGCAAGTATTTGTTTCCACTAAATAACTTTAGCAGATAACAAATTTTAGTTAATTAAATAAAATAGACAATTACAAAATATCACGAAAATTGAATGAATCCAAATAAAGGTTACATAAAAGATAAAATACAAGTAAAGATACAAGTAAAGATTACATCAATCTATTAAAACACATTTTAAGGAAAATAATTTAAACATCATGTTCATAATATTATAAGTTCAAATGATAAATCTGTAAGTGATCTAATTAACAGTATTACCTCATGAGTAATTCAAGTAAGTAAATTAAGAATAATATCAATCAATGCTTAATATCTAACAATTATTATCGAATAGCTTTTTCATTTAAAAAGTCATATTTATGTCTCTCTTGCCTGAGCTAACTGGATACACGTAGTACGAACTTTCGCCTTCTCGGAATCTTTAATAGAGCCGGCAGACAGAGTATACTCTACAAATTCGAAGACTAGATTCTGAAAATGAGTGATTGGAAATATATCAACATGCCTAACTTGAATCAATCATATTATAAAGCAACAAAATAAAAGATTTAAAGTACATTTAGTTATATAAAGAAAACACTAAAATATCTTAAGAATGATGTATGTATAACAACTTACTTTTCTAATGGAATCCTTTAAATAACATTCCACAATTGGCGCATATTCCTCTCGATCGCGATATAGATATTCACAAACTTGATAGCTGCACAATGAATGTGTAACATTACAATAAATATGTAAGATTAATATAAATGTTGCTCTTATTATTATATATTAACATAAAATGCGCTAATTATTTAGTCTAAAATATTCCATATACATTATGTACATTAATTTTCTGAAATAGTTTAGCTATGTCATAATTAAAAAACACAATTGGATAAATTAATTCAATTGAAAAAAATTATCATAAAAGATCACCCTTAAGAGCTCATTATCATTTTAAAAACTTTTACTAAACGTATTGTGTTTTCCCGTCCCGCTATTAGGGCTTTGATATTTTTTATGAATTGTCGTTAAATAAATAATTATTATTAATAATATAGATTATAAAATAATTTAATTTTTTTCACTATAAATTATGCATTAAAAACGAACACATAAATCGAACACCATCAAGTAACTCACAACCCGGCTCGACGAGCCATCTGCATGAGTCGCTCTCGATTGTGGGAGGGGGCCAATCGACCAGATTGAAGCAAATCAATAACTGCCTGTTGCTGTTCCAGAGATCGAACTTCTTCGGGCTTTTTATCGTCACCCAGACACAAGAATTCCAGGACCTGTTAAATGGATATAGTATTTCAAATTATAACATATTCATAATAATAAAAAAATAAACAAAGTACGCAATAATTACTAATTGTGATTCAAATATAATTCACAATAATATATTTCTGAATTTTATACTAGTGTACTAATATGAAATCATATTTGCGGAACATTTTGTTATTAGTCAAAATATTGACGAAATCTTCAAATAGTTCAAATATATCGAATAAATCAAGATAAACGGTTAAACAAAATTTCATTATTTTATATACAAAATAGAGTACATTTAAAATAAATATATTTTAATTCTAAAAACTAAAACCATCAATTTTAAAGGTACTAAAAATCTAAATAAGATAAAAAATTATTTGCTCAAATTTTCAAAAGTATTTGCGAAGTATCAACAAATTTTTAATTAACACATACATATATATTTAAATGCTAAGTTATTTAGTAATTAATTTAACATGCAAGTACGTATCATAAAATATTTAAATACATCTTAATTGTAAAATAAATATTTTAAACGTGTTATGTTAAGAGAATGTTTTATAGTTTAAAATTAAAAATTACACTTGTACATATCAGTTTAATAAAGCATAAGAATGGTCTATAAAATGTAAAAGAAAGAAATGTGTAGTTTGATAATATTAATTCAGTAGATTGCAATAAGTAGTAAATACATAGAGTCAAAAGAATCGTGAATGAAAAACACATTTGAAGATGATATAAGTAGAGGCAGTATTTTGATTAGAAAAGAAAGTTGAATATTGAAAGGCTAGGACATATTATAATAACTTTACATAAAACACAGAGGTCTCAAATATGATAAAAAGTACTTCAATATAAACCTGATTATTCATTTTATAGACAACGTAACTGATCGTAACTGACATCGCACTGATTATACATCATAAGTTTCCACTAAAGCATTTTTTGACACGCATTCGCATACATGCGCGAAATAATATATTATTTCCGACATTATCGTAATAAAAGAAAAATGTCCATGTTTGATTTATTGTGAAAAAAATTATTGCTTTCAAAAATTAAATTATACATTGTAAATAAATATAAGAATCAACGTGAGAAGAAATTGACCTGATGAAAGACACTCTGATCAAATGTGAGCCGGGCATTCTCGGGTCGAATGAGCTGTCTGGACAGGAAGACAAAGAAAGCCCCGACTTGTGAGGCAGAGAACTCTTTACACTCCAACATAACAGCAATCACAGCATCTATCAGCACCTGTTTGCGAGTCAAACTGGAGATATAGGGAACAAGGGGTTAGTTATACAGATCAGTGGCTAATAGTAAATCTGATTTTAAAATTATCTAAAGAGAACATTTTCCAAAAGTAAATTATATTCTGTGAATAATACATTAACAAATAATTGTTTTCTCACTGATTAAAAAAATCAAGCATATTATATAAAGATCTAATATGGGAATCTTGACAAGTAGAAAGGAAATTTACAAATGAAATATGGCTGTATACGCATAATATATACTATGTTTAAATGACAAGACATTAACGAGTCTCACCCCTGATCACCCTGAAAGAAGATATCCTCCATGGCGATAGTAGCCATGTTGAGGAAATCAACTGCATTAAGTTGCAAATAGGCACACAAGTGAGGATACCGTCCCAAATTAATGCCTGCTGAGTTTGGTAAGTTTCCAATCGGTTTGAGAATGTAGTTGAAGATCTAGAGCAGATAAATATTCCAAACAATGCGAATTAGAAACAAATAAAAAAAATTGTTTTAGAAGTATAGTTTTTTAATGCAACATAACTGAAACCAATAAAGGTATATTTATAAATTACCTGCTCCTGAGTATTAGCATCTATATTTTCAACCGGGTCTCCACTAAGGTAACTTTCGCCAGCGAGACAACACCTTATGTACACAAAGAGCTTGTGACCTAGAGATTCTTGATGTTCTGAAAGAAATTTTTAAAATATTATAATAATCGCTTACAATTTTTAAAACTTAAAAAACCTACAGCTTTATTAGTAAATATAATACTAATAACAAATACAAATTTATTTAATTATCAGTTTTTAAAAAGCTATTTTTGATATAATTATGTTTTAAGATTCATTAAAAACTATTTACATTTAAAATTACATATTGATATTATGTATTATCAAACCTATTTTAGAAATTAAAATAATAAAGTAAAACCACAATCAGGAGTACTATTTACTAACCGTTAAGACGTTTTCTTGAATTTAACCAATCAAGCAGACGCTCTGTCAATTGTTCCAGTGGCGTGAGGTAGTCAGAGAAAGCTTCATTGTAGATATAGAAAATGGCATTGTAAAGGCCATTAGCCCAGCATATTTTGACCACCTATACAAGGATACAGGCATTAACCTTTAATATGCAATGCTATGTACACACTCGAAACATTTAGATGTACATCTCAGTTTAGAAATACTTCCTACCTGATCGAGATCAAGACTTGTCACGTGTAGCCGGGTGATACACTGCTCCATATCAGCAACACGACCCTGTTCATGACACCGTTCCACAAGATCCTTAATAACCGAAGGAGGCACAAAGGGGAGTCGGCCTTCTAAGATCACAGGCTGAATGCAGTCCAGGAAGGCTGCTTTACCAGCGGGATTACACTTTATGCGGTCGTACAGGGCTTCCTCTAATATATCCCTAGATAAAAATGAATAGTTACTTATTTCGTTAACTATTCAGAAAAATAGCTCAAAAATAAGATTTTAGCTACTAAAAGATATAAATAGTATCTATTCAGGAAAAGCAATGATGTATTCCGGTCCCTAACAGGAAAACTCACTCCTTGTGAATGGTGATACAGAGCTTGAGTGCAGCATTGATAGCCTCAGAGAAGATTGAGTAGACCTCATCATAGCTGTCCTCAGTCTCAGGGAAGGGAGAGGCCATCAATTGACTTACATGCTCCTCAACTAGCTGTACAGCTCGCTCAACAACAACCCGATGTCGAGCCTGTTCCGCCGATGGGAGGCCGGTGACTCCACGTGCCCCGCCGCGATAGAACTCCTCACAGAGGTTAAGTGCTGTCTCCTGTTGCCCACTCTGCATGAGCATGTTGAGACGCTATTAAGGAGGAAGAGGTCAATGTCACACAGTGGTTCAATTGGGTAGATGGAGAAGTACATCGCAAAATTCTTCATATGTATAGAATATATCAAAATTATATTCGCACTTGAAAAAAGTTTATTAGGGAAATGATTGACAATTGGATCACACATTATTGAAATTAAAAAAAAGTGGATCATTATCTATTTGACACAGGTACTTCACCGAAGGTGGCATTAACTCCTGAGAAGGATAAAATAATCTAAAATTTCCACGAGACTATCCAATGCCATTGACCAGAGTTTCATGGCATTTTTCTAAAATTAAACAAAAAGCAAATATTTTCCATTTTTGGTTCTACTCAAACAATTCTTTTATTTTGAACGTTTTATTGCATAACAATACTATAATATTCGCAACAAAATCTGTCGATCATACTTGTTTATTATTAAAAACTTTTACTTAGCACTGAACAATAAAAAAGTAACACCTACAAATATATTGAATTATACATATCTCATGTTAGTAGGCTTAACACTATTCAAGCAGTCAACAATAATTTATAACAACTTATAATATAGTACCACGATTAAAAAGGCAGTTTAGATTATTTGATACAGCTTCATGTATAAATTACAAATTTTACCATATCAATTGTATGTTATATTTCGACAGAAATGTGACTATATTGAAAGTATAACAACTTTAAAATACTCACTTCTTCCCAAGACCTCAACATATAAAGGTGCATGGAAGGTTGGCCCAGAACCAGAAGTTGTCCCTCAAATGCAACTACAGAATGATAACAGGCACGTTCGGCAGCATAAGCCTGCAATGCGGTGGATTGAAACACAATATGACTTTTAATATAATAAATCTAATGAATGCGAACCCTTGATTCGAAATACTTACCAATGCTTCACTGACATTACCGCCAGTGGCTAAAGATTTAAAAAGACTAGTGTTATAGCAAAGTTGACTAGGAGCCAAATCCAGAACCTAGAATTAGAAAAAAAACTTCGTCATTATAATTATAACCATAATCTTGAATAATTTTTTTATAGTATATACACTTACTTCCAATTCTGTTTCTGTAGGAGCGTCAAAAATTCTCAATTTTTCTTCAACATCAATCAACGCCATTGTATACTGACCGAGCCACTATGAAATAAGCGAAATTGTATAAAAACAAAATTTAAAATTAAATATATATACAGGGTTCAAAATGCATACAAAGATAAAAAATTGTATAATACAATTATTATAATATTAACAATGATAAGTTAAAGAAAATATCATTGTTCATATTATACATACATTAAATCAAAAATAGAAAATAGCATAATCAAATACATATAACATTACTATACACGTAAGATAAATACTAAATTAGATGGAAATTTTTTAAAGTGAAATGAAACAAAACAACACTGCGCCGTTTACACTACCTTGACAGCAAGAAGTTGATATTGTAGATTTATAGTTTGTATTAATTCGAAGTGGAGTGTAACATCAGAACGCATAGCAACACGGAGCAGATAGATGCACATATCTCGACCGAATGCAAGAACTGGTTCCACACGACGACCCATTGCCCCGCGCTCCATGGTCACAAGTCGCCAGCTAAGTTGAGGTAGTGTGGAGGCGCTACCCTAAAGATATCAAACATTATTAGGATATTAGTACAAACACACATTCAATCTTTGGCGGGTATATTATATACGTATACAAAATAGTAAGCAAAACAATTGCGTAAATATACAGAAAATAAACTAATCAATAAAGAAGAACTTATGTAACACGAAAGATACCCACATATTATGCAAAATATCATTAAGAATGTAAATAATGTTTAAAACAATTTAAAAGCAATCCAATATTGTAATCCTAATTAATAATTAAAAAAATAATGAATAAGTGACAATCATAAGTTGATAAAATAGCAGTCAAAATCTACTTATTTAACCAGAAAGAAGGGGAAATAAAAGGAGAAAAAAGGGTAACTATACAACAAGATGACTAACACACAAAGGTTGCACCAAAGGTAGAAGAATGGCTGCTTCTGGGCAGAAGAGTAAAAAACATCCTAGAGTAATTTACAATACAGCAAAAATAAAACCAAATACCTAAGGTAGAAGAGAATGCTAGAAATCAACCAAGCTATACTTGTACATAATAGCACAGGCCTAGGAAAAAAAAGTTTTTTAAGTTATGCCTGTGGTTGTTATATGTTAAATGAAACCGAAATTCAGGGCGCAAAACCAAAACAGACCAAAAGAAAAGATGACAATACAATGATGCAGTAGCAGAATAATAATAAGGTACGGGACTTAGGACCCTCAGCGGATAATAAAGACTAATATAACAAGAAAAACACCCAAATATTATGCAAAAAACATTCCCCGTAACAATGTAAATAATGTTTAAAATAATTAAAACGTAATCCAATAGTATAATGAGAATTAAAGTAAATAATTTGAAAGAATCTACTATCCAATCTACAAATCGTTATAGTTCAATGATTTTTTAATGACTGTGTCCATAAAATTTAAAATTATTATCACACAAACCGCTTATTACTATTATTAACAATGTCATAATGCAAACTAAACAATTCAAAACTAGTAATTTGTAAATCAAAATAATGAAAAATCAAACAAAAAGCTTAAATAAAAAAAGTATTGTAGATCATTACAATACGGAAAATAGCAATACTAGTAATAAAGCCAATTAATAAAGAAATTTATCATGGAATAACAAAATACTTCAATAAAAGTTGTATGTCGAACAATACGTGGCTCGTGGGTTACCCCTTGACCCTGTCCACACCCGAGAACGACTATAGAAACAGAACATAAGCTCCATTCTCTTAATTTTGGTCTCATATCTTCACAATTACTACCAACCAATTGGATAGAAATTGATGTTATTAAGCAGAGACCTTACAAAATATACTTAAAAAATAAAACAAAATAATAATTTTTAACAATTTATTACTTGTTAATAATAACTAAAAGGCATATAACTTATAAAATTACACTAGTTTTATATAGTTAAACAATTAACAACATAAAAAATTTGTTTTTAAACATATATCATTATAGATTTTAAATATACAAACCTTTAGATTTCTTTACTATAACAATAATAACTAAATTTAAAAAACTCTAAGAGTTGAGAACTACAAAAAACTAAAATGTGTTCAATAATAAATCTGCATACCGGATACGTCATCATAAAATCAAGAAGCACACAAATAACAAATTAATACAAAAAGTAAATCATTTTTTAGTTTACTTTGAGCGCATGTCGATATTGTAGCTGGACACTGGGCTTGAGACTGACAATATTGAGTGAAGTAAAAGAGGCCATTGCTAATAAAGAAAATTCGCTGATTGGATGTCGTTCGACGAAAGTGAGAGGCATTGTGAGAGGTTCTATAGAACACGTTTCCCCACGACTGAAAGGAGAATATCATGATCGTCGCCAGTAAAACAACAAACATAATATTATACATTGAGACATCAAAACTACATTTAACTAAAGTAAAACTAAAAGGTTTAATAAAAGTATCATACTACTTTATTATTATAAATATATGATAAGTAATTGACTTATTTAGTCAACATTCTAAAATACTGCAGGTAGCAAAAATTATTTGACTTATATATTTAATACTAACGATTACATATTAATAAATGAAACACTATCTAAATATTGTTTTTGACCTGATCAAGAGGGTGAATAGTTGATGCTTACAACACGTACTTTTGATACAAGAAAAATCTCCAGGTAAAACTAGAGTAATAAAAAATGTAACAAAATATATCATTTTAAAATAACAAATTACTACATTACAAAACATATAGTCTACAGAATTCATATTATTGATGGCACTAAATTTCAAAATCAATAATCATTAAACTAGACGAACATTAATTTTATCTACACATGCATATTAATGTTAGTACATTGTATAGAAAGAAGCCACAATTATTAGACATGTTTCTTATAAACTGCTATGTAAATGTATATTACTCTATGGAATAAATTATATATCTACGAAAAATAGCAACAATAATGCAAATTGGATAATCATGGTACACAAAGTATATTTTTTGATAACAAGAGATTTCTACTCACCATCCAGTGAAAAGGCAGACTGAATCGCAAGTTCGTCCCGCGATACCGCGTCTGAAAAATAATCAATATATAATTATTATTGAGCTAAGTATGTGATACAACTTACAAAAGAAAATAATTAAGGTGGATGTTATGCAATAAACTGTTCCATCAATTTATATACTCAATGCGGTTTGTATTATTTTCTGCCAGTACAATATAATACATATATTTATTTATATATATTTAATATGTATTAAATGTGTAATATACAGAAATATATCATAGCCTATCTGCACATAAACTATAAATACTTTTACTTTGTATCACGTTTCAAATACAACATTTTGTGTTGTTTTTCTATTTAAGGAAATAGTTCTATAGTCATAAAAGTAAAATTACACAATTATAACTATTCAGTCAATCAATTGATCATCGTAAATTGCACTCAGCTGATCTGAGTTATTAAAAAGAAACATGATGTAGCGACTAAACATCACTTTCACCATTCTTTTAGATGGTGTTAGCAATAAAAAGAAAATGTGCTGCATTACTTTACTTACAATCTTATTGACTAAATGAAAATATATACTTTATTGGTAAAACTTAAAAACAATAATCATCAAAAATAATCATTTATAAAGACAATTTTTTAACAAATATTTTGGAACAAAACGGTATCATTAAAACTATAAGTGATATAATACATAAGAAACCTACCACAATATTTACAACATATTAATATAATATATTTGAATTATAGAATAAAATAACTTTAGTAACGATCAATATTTCCCAAAATGATCATAGAATGTTTATAAACTTATTTAAATTTAACATAAATATAACAATTTCATCTATCGAAAATGAAACAAACTATATAATAATAATAAATGCAATATGAATTAGTACTATATAAATTATGTTATACGAGTATATAGAATAATACAGTAATACTTTTCTTTGAAGAGCTTAAAACCAAGACGAATATGAACACTCACTTAAAGGCTAATTGGAAGACAGAGCCAGTGCTGTCAGCACACACAGCCAGAGTGGGATCATCAGTAAATCGAACGAAGAGAACAGCAGTTCCCGGTGGATGGGCATCCGAGATGGTGCGGAGGGTTTTCCCCTGACTACCGGCAACATCGAACATTACCATCTGACCCTTGGCGAAGCCAGCCAACAAACGCGAACTGTCCCGATTGAAGGAGAGCGAAGACACTGCACCAAACTCTCGACCATACTGACTGTTCCCCAGACAAAACTTGAGCACTTGCTTCATATCTACATGGGAAGACATGAATAAAAAATGAAACTAACGCTACTACTTCGATGAAGTTATCTGAATTTTAGTCAAAATAAATTTATTCTTGAATCAACTATTCAAAAATGAGAATTGTGTAAAAAGTTGAATTGTGCAAAAATAATTTTAGAAAATAGTTAACATAAATATTAAGATGAGTCATTAACACTACTAAATGAAAAATTGCACTCATTAAAATGCGGTATACTAGCAGTAAATAATAACTTATAATTAATAAAGATTAAATATAATCTTACAGATAATCATGTTTTAGTTAAATACACTGTCATGCATAAAAATATTTTTATCGTTTGTTTAATGACAATTCATATTGTAAACAATACATTAAAAACGGTATATAATATATTATTGTAGTATATCATATATTTTAAAAATTAACAACAGAACTATATAATTGCACTGTATTGAATGTAAATATAAAATAGCACTTACCAAAAATAAAAATATAACCCCGTGTTGTACCGATTGCCAGATATCTTCTTACGGTCTGAAATAACAAAAAGTGCACATTGTCATAGTTACTGAACATGATAAAATAATTGATAAATCCTCAGATATTAAAAAAGTCGACGTACCAAACAGGAAGCACTTCCAGAATCTACTTTTGACTTGGCTGAGTGAAGTTGATTACTTGCACCTTTGAGAATTCCATGTTTTAAAAGCATTCCTGGTTTTGGCAGTCGGCGTTTGGCAATTGCCCTTCTAAACAATAGTTTTGATGACATAAACAATCAGATTAAGACATATTGTTTAAATCAAGCCAAAAATACAAATCAATATTGTTTAGTAGCAAGATTTTTGAAATGGTTAAGTTTTGCACTACTATTGTTAATGTGAACACATTAACAGTTGAACTGTAGCCAAAGTGAGATACAAGTAATTCAAATTATTTATAAAATAAAATGGAAACTATTATAAGTTAGAACTATTACAGGAATTATTATATGTGTTAATATTATATTTAATATAAAACACTATCTATATAGCCATCTGTATAATTTATCTACAAAGCTATATATTATTGTATGCTGTCATTTAATAAATACATTGTATATATAAATGTCTAGAATAAATATTTTTATTTAAAAGGAATATAGCTAATTACTGAAAATATATTCATTTAAATATATAGTACATTAAGAAAAGCTCATATGAGTAAATATAACTTTTATTCAATGCTAAACATAATGATAGAATATTTAAGCATAACATTCTATGTAAAATTATTTTTAAATTTTCACTAACCTTCTCTGAATTTAATTTTCCAATCATAGAAAATACATTATTAACTACAGCATAAAATAGTTACTTAAAGTAATTATTACAATCGTCATTATATATATGTATATCCATTTTAAAGCACATTACATATAAATATATTAACAATCTATTAACCACATTAACTGTAAAGAGTAAAGTAGGCAACCTGGAGGCAATGCTGGTAGTATCAGAGCTTGAAAGAGACATTGTCTCATAACCCATGCAGCTGCTTGCAACCTCGATTCCATTGAGGTCCGCCTCAAGATCTGCTCCAATGTCTTCATGCTGAAGATTTAGGATATATATATAATACATATATGTACATTCCAGGAAAAAACATCAATAATTAATGTTAAAACGAATTTACTTAATGCAGGGTTTCTGATTCTTTCATTACAAAATTTCTGCCACAAATAAGTAAAAATTAACTTCTTTTAAGAAAATAACTTTTGTAATATTCCTTCTTTTTTATTAAGCCATGATTAATAAAATAAAATATCGATAATTAAAATGAAGAAAAGTTGAATGATAATTACTTAATTATAAATATTTAAATTACCATATTATTATAATATTAGATAAATGTATTGATAATAAATTTTTCAATTGCAACTGGCACATAAATTCATCTTTTTAGAAACTTTCAATAGATGGAGTGACATTCACAAGTTATTATTTCAAAACTCATGCTCTCGCCATGTGAGTGTGTGACTCTTTTAAGATCACAGTACTGTTTGTGAGACTAGCTTTAGCATACAGGCGAAATGTCATATACATTTTTATGTCACTGGAAATAGTTGTTTGATATTTTTACAGCAGTTGATAATGTTGGCCCTCTTCTCGTTTTCAGTTCAAGAAACTTTCCCTGTTTCCTTTCTTTCTGTTTGTTTTTTAAATCATCTTAATATCTTTTGCTAGCAGCTCAGTCGAGACTTCTTTGGAAATATGAAAATTCTTTGCACCAACAAACACAAAGAGGTGGTCCTTAATAAAACATCGATGCAAATTTCCTGGTAACAAATGAGGCAATACAGATTTAATAGAAAATATAAATAACAATAAAATTATAACATATGTTAAAAATTATTGTTGATACAGAACTCACACCATCATCTGATTGATCAAAAAGCATCCTCCGACAGCTGCTGAGAAATGTTTTAAATTTCTTGCATGATTTTTTTAGTGTATTGCTGAAAATTTGTTGGTTGTTCTTTATAAACAATATCTCATAATGCACCAAAAGAAAAAAGACACAACACTGTCTTCCCTTTTCTGGCTAATGTGCCATTTCATAAAATCATTTTATCTGATGGTGAACATTACAATGTTGTGGCCCCTCTTCAAGTGCTTAAAATATATCCTTTTTGTCTTTTCAATGCTTTCAAAAGCAACTGCCCATAATATCAAATTGTCATATTCAACAAAAAAACTTCAAATGTAAATTACAATTTTTTCTTTAATAACAAGATACTATTTCTTAAATATACATAGATTAATATAAATGGTTTTCAAATTAAAACATTTAAAAGAGAAGAAACAAACAACTATCATATTTACCTGATTTAAAATGGATTCTACATCTTCTTTTGAGTCAACATCTATGTTAGTAGCATCTACAGAGTCATAATCTTCCCACTGAAAGATTGAGAAAGTACTTATAAGTTAATGGTAAATAGTATAAGAAGATACAATTGAATATAGCATTAATTGATAATGTAGATTTTATATATTTATTTACTACATTAAATATATTTGAGCATGTAATATTGAAAAAAAAAGATTAACAATAATGTTTTTAATCCTTTCATCATTAAACATATTTTTAAAAGAAGTTTGGTATAACAAACCATGTATTTCCATATGTAATTTGAAATAAAGTATGGGCATATTGATTATTTAAATAAAAATAAAATAAAGTCATTTTGTATAACTAGCCAAATACTTGCATACATACTACAAAATATTGTAAACATTATTATTTGAATATTTATACTGATTACTATATGAATATTATACTTATTTCAACCAAATTGGCTGCAATGAACATTTGAAATGTTAGTTATATAATAACACACATATTCATGTAGCTAGATATGAAGTCATGGTTTAATATTGCTATAACATCTTATATGCTTCATAATTATGTTCAGTGTAATGCAGGGTGTTCAAGAAATAACACAAGTGAAAATATGAACTAATTTTTATTAAACAAATTTTAAAATATAATTATGTATGTATGAATTATTACAAAGATATATGTGACAGAGAAAATATTATTACTAACAACAATGTCTTTATAAACATTAGAGTAAATGTTGGAAATGGACACCATTTTGTTCTTGACATAATCAAGCTCAATAACACATTTTCACATAACACATTAATTTTACTCTTCTAAGAGTTTCTTTTGAAATTTTTTCAATTTATTGTCAGATATTTTCCTTGAGTTTGTTGTTATTTATGGGTTATTTTTTACTTTTTACGCGATTTTGAGGACACATGCAACTGAAGTACCCATCTGTGTTGCAACTTTTCTTATTGACTTAGTTGGGCTGTTTGCTAAGGCATTTTGAATCTCTGGAATATCTTATTCTTCTAAAGAAGGTCTTCTGCTATGAATTTTATAGTTGACTGATCCAGTTCAGCTGAACTTATCAACTAGGTGCTTGATAGTTGAGTCTGCAGAATCAGAGGAATCTGGGTTTAATATAGCCAAGGCAGCTTTTGCTTCTGCATATGAACAAGAACTAAAATATGTCTCTAATAAACAGACTTGTTCTTTGGTAGAATAAACCATGGTGGACCAATTGCATGCTAACAGCAGCTAAAACTGTAAAAAGAATTCAAAACTGAATGCACAAATAAGAAATTATGCACAGAAATCTGTTGCAATTGACAATAAAAACAATCAATATTCAAAGCTGAATGTACAGAATACTGTCAATCAGTATATCATTAACACATGTAATTGGCCAATCAAATGAATGTTTGGATCCAGTGTTTCCAATAGTAACACTATTCTTATTTAGCAAGAATAGGTACTGGTATTTGGTTGTTATTTTCCCTTGCATCATTTGTTAAACACCCAGTATATAAATGTATGAAAGTATGTGTCTAGAGTTGTAGAGGTTAAATGTAACCAACCAAACTACCTTTCAATCTTTTTATTTAGCAAAAAAGTGTTTGTATTTTCTTAAATAATCTGTGAATTATTTATTTTTAAAATAATAAGTTTAAGTTTTATTTTTTACAGAATTATTAAAAAAAAGAATAAGTATATATTGAAAAATCTAAATAAGTTATAAAACAAACTATGTTTACTATAATTGAAATTATTACTAAACTTCAATAATTGATTTTTTTAATTTCAAGACAGAATTGCAATAAGCTAAACTTTTTAATTTTAGATAATACAGTTATTAAAATGTTAAGGTATGGTTTTAAAAATAATTTCTAAAGCTAAACTCAGTTAAAAAGAGTTATATAAAAAACTTTTTTTGTAAATTGAATATGATAATATGCTGAATATGGAGTCAATATGATTCTGTTGAAAAAATTTATCATAAATGATGAATGGAACGTTTAAAACTTTTTTTCATTATCCATTTTCGTATTCATTTCCTGATTTATTTCCAGATTTATCTAGAGATCCACAATAGCTACAGTGACAATCTTGGTATCAAAATGAAGCCTATCCAATTCTATAATGTACCTTTTTTATGGGGTCAAAATTATTGAATTTTACCATAGTAATGGGGTCACAAAGGTTTACATAGCCAATTTACTATATAAAACGGTCATTTCTAGATTCATTTCCAGATTCATCTAGAGATCCACAATAGCTACAGCGACAAT
>JAYRBW010094593.1:0-20676 GCA_036023295.1 Invenusta paracnida | reverse complement strand
AAGTTTTTTTCAAATAGTTCAAACATTAATTTAATAATTAATCATTGCTCAAAATTAGTTTAATGTTTGAACTATTTGAAAAAAACTTTAGTCAATATATTTATAACTATTGTAACATAAGATTTTACCAAAATTTTTAAACAAATAATTTGGGACGTTAAATTTCCAAAGTTTTTAAACAAATAGTTTAGGATGCTAAAATACAGGATTGCCCTACTCTAATAGTCATAGTGATAACTTATAAATAAAATATAGAAATTGAACATTAAATGTAATCTATATTTCAAAATACAGTCTTTATTTTAAATATTAACTGTACATATAATAAAACTCTCTAAATTTAATAATTTATAATATAGATATTCTTTCTTATCAGAAGGACTACATTTTGAAATATAGATCACATTTAATGTTCAATTTCTGTATTTATTTTAATCTAACAAAAATTCAAATTTTTTTAAAATATACAGCTGACTGTGACACTACTACTAGTATAACTGTAATTTCTGTCTGTATTTCAATTTGTAAACAATATTTTAACAAATTAAAATTATTAACTATTAAGGACATGTGATTCAATTAAGGACAGAGAAAATTTCACTTTATGTACCTTTGGCTTTAACTTTAAGGTCAAGGCCCTGTATCATTACCATCCCTTATTTTATTTGTAATTTATAGGTTGCGAGTCTCCCCTGGCCCAAAAGAAAATTGTTGTGCCAAGTCTCATATGCTGGTATTTTAATTTAGATGAAACACCAAAAAAACAAAAATGAATATATTAACAAGTAACCCCTATACACTACTAAAAGGTGGCAGTCACAACCATACCATAATTATCAAGAATCTCACTATTCTTTGTTTATTTTCAACAACAAAATCTGCTCATGGAATGTAACAATTTTCTTTATATGCCAAGACTCTTGGCATATAGATTTTATGTTTCCTCACTCTTGGCATGTAGAGTCACCCTCAGCACGTAACAAGTTTCTATATGTGCCAAGACTCTCACAACGTAGTGATAGGTGACAACCTATTTTATTTCATTGTCAATCAAATACAAAATAAATATACATGCATACTTAGAGGAAGTTTATCTTGATGACAACCAAAACGAAATCGAAGGCCTAATTCATCAAGTTGTTCTTTAAGTTCCTGTTCAGATTTCAATTCGATAAGGCCACCATCAATCTTTACCTCACTATCAGTATCAGACATTATGAAAAGGTTATACAGTGCATTATGTATAACCAAAGGGTGTTACTAAAATAAAATGATAAAACTGTATGTAATATCAATACTTCAATTTAAAAAAAATTTTCGAAATATAAAATACTTTTTGGTTAATTACACTCTCTACCGTAAAGTTATTTTTAACGTTTGGTAGTATTTTATAAGAAAATAAAACTATTTCAACAGCCCTTGTCTTAAAATATCCTCCATATTAAAAAAGTATAAATATTTTAAAAGACATGCGAATAAAACTAATGAGTATATTACAAATAAACAAAAAAGCTGACAAAATTCTTTTTAAACAATATGAATAAATTTGTCATGTTTGCATCATTTAAATGAAATTAAACAGGTTTCAAACACATTAGTTATTACCTTGATATTCCGTTATAAAATGGGCTAAAAATGCATGCACATATTTAGATACATTTGTACTCCACAAAAAATTACGGAATATTAGTAAAACGTAATATCAAGTCGTACAATCTATTTTAATATATTATTAATAACGTTCTTATTAAAGCCCTTTGATAGATGATTTTCACAATCAATCAATACACCTTAACTACCTGTCCTGATTTCTTCCGAGCGGTAATTAACAATTGGTATTGATATTTCATCGACTTGTAGAAAAAACAGATTGTATGAGGTCAAAGTAAGTTTTAAATTTGTTTCAAAGTTTTAAAACCACCAAAGTTTAAATCAGAACATAAAAGTCTACGTTCAGATTAAAAATGTTGGGCATAATTGTTAGCAAATACAAACTCAATATATAAATTAGGTAATTTTATTTATCATAATTACTCAGAGGTTTTTATTCCCAACAAATTTGTTAGGAAAACAATATTATCAAACTTAAGATAAACCCGTTGAAATGCTACACAGCTAGAGATCAAAATTGCTTTATAACATTTCAGTAAAATTCAGACATCTGAGAAATAGCTCAGATAAATGAAAGCTTTGAATCTACGCTCAATTTATTTTTATTTTCGACAGATATTTTAACTTAAAAATAAAACCTTTAATTTTGCCAAATGTATTGTAGTACTAGTTATAAATAGAATCATCATGGTAATTAGTATCTTTTATATATTCGAATTAATAAAACAAATATATATTAAATATTGTACAACTCTATACCGTTTCATGTATTAGTAGTATTCAAAACCAATAAAATATTATCATTATAAACAGTCCAATGTAATACCCAAAATTGCTAACAGAAAAAGAGTAGAAATTAATGTTCCAGTGTGCAAATTTTGAAAACAATATTAACGGTATGGTATATACAAGCAGTCAAAATGAAGTAATATTCTTATCCTATACATAGTATAGAAAACATTCATTAGCAGGGTTGACATTAATTTACTTATATACAACGTAGACTGTAGCAAGGAAATATACATAAATAACACAAATAACTATATATACAGGTTTGGTAAAATAAGTACAATACGCCTATAGCACACTAAACGTTTATGCACAAATACTACAAATTGACAATTAACTTGCATTGTTTGCGTGCAAAATATGTCTTTTTTTTTACAAATTTACAGTTATAAAAGTTATCGAAATTAACCTTAAACCATACAATAAAATGAATCTAATCACGGAATACCTAATGGAACAATATTAACAACCGCTTCAGTCAGACGCCTCCAGAGTAAACTCATGTTGACGGTGTTTCGAGGAGTCTAGTAAAACTGTGCAGTCGTTGATGCAGATGGAGATAGCGTGCCAGTTTGAAGGGCTTGGAGCACAGATGACACTTATAAGACCCTGAAAAAGTGGCGGAGACAGCCGTGGAAGTTGAAGCGATGGGATCACAAGAGTCTGTAGAGTTAAGGCAAGCACCATGCATTTTGGTATGTACAAGAAGATCTCGTTTCTCGGGGAAATAGATATTACACCGTTTACAGTGGAAACTTTTAAAGGAGCCAACGCGGACACTGGCAGTTTTAGCTTGAACAGATCTTACAACATACGGGGGTTGAGTAAGAATGCAGTTGACATGCTTCCGCCAGGCATATAGGGACTTAAAAATGGGACCACATTTACTACACTTCTTGTGCAAATAATTGGACAAATTGTCCCGATGACCTATCCACATGTGATCCAACTGGAGGCGCGGCGTGATGAATCGATAGGAGCACAAGGGGCAACTGTAGGGAATCACGTTGCGGTAGTGCAACTTCATGTGAATATAGAGGCGAAACCGCGAAAGAAAGGATCTCGGACACCTATCACAACGATAGGGGAGGTCGTTGGCATGCTTGCTCTCCATATGGCGATTTAAAGTTGCACAAAATTGGAATGTCTCCTTACAGAAATAGCACCTAAGCAGTTGCTTGACTTCAGAAACAGAATTTCTCTCTAATGCAGCTTTATATCGCAACTTTTTTCGTATTATTTGAAAGTCCTTGGATGAAGAGAGATGCATGAATGGATTAACTTCCCCGGAGTCGTCGGGCTGCTCCGGACCGCTTTGAGAAGTGGCTTGAGGGGTAGCCACACAAGAGGCTCTTGTACTCCATGACGACAGAAGCGAGGAGAGAGGATAGCGAACAGGCGTTGCTTTAGACACCAAGTATTCAACGGCTTCGGACGGAGGATTTGACTTTCGAGGGGACTGTTTAGAGACTACTTGACTGGGAAGAGGAGCAGCTGGGTGTTGAGTCACAATGGCCTGAAAAGCAAGTTCAAGTATGTACAAGGACACTGCACGCCAGAGTAATCCTCCCAAGAAAGTTCACTCAGCGCATTTGAGTGTATACATCTATCAACATCTACAGACAAGGTATACATGTAGATTTCGAATTTCATTTAAAAATGGCCTCCCTAATTTATGATAACACACTACTTTATTTCCATGGAAAATGCTCTTAGTGGTATTTTTTTAATACAATTTAAATAAGTAACTTAAATCAAAACGAAATTAATTAAAATAATTATGTTTTACAACACATGTTATAAAGTAGTATGTAATAATAGCGTCATATAAAACCATAAATGTTTGGTCCACACTATAATGACCAAAAGAATACAGGATTGTAAAGAAGACTCACTCTTTTGATTCAAGCGGGAAATCCACCATTTTGAAACCACCAAAAATACAGAAATGTGCGTCAGAATGTCAGCTACAATAATATGTAATTTATTAGGAGTATAAAGTTATTATTATTATAATTAGTTATTTACGAGTATAGCTTAAATAATAATAACGTTTTCGATAGCAGCAAATAACAAGTTTTGCCTACATTATTTGGTATGCATAGCCTATATTGTACGGGCACTTTATTTCGAATTCTTAAGGCTTAAAAGTAGGCAAAACTAGTTATTTGCCGCTATCGAAAAACGTTTTTATTATTTAAGCTATACTTCTATAAATTACATATAATTATTGTAGCTCTAATTCAGGAGCATATGTATTTCTATACGTTTACTTTTCATATCAGTGCTTTAAATCATTGCCAGTTTGAAAATCGATCTTTTATGCTATTTTAGAACGCAAATGTCCGCATTGATGAGAATATAAAATGGCGAACTTTGAATATTTAAACGAACATATACACGCCTTTTGACCGGGTGAATTCTCTTGGTATTATTACTCTATGCTGCACGCAACATACCTTAATCAGTCAGCTATTTTAAATCTCGGTTCTAATTTTCATTTAATACGAGCGTCTTTCACAGATTTTTAGATCTCTATTACACCACAACAATACATTGATGTTATAGTATGTACATATATTATAATTCGTGCAGATAAATGTCCCTCCTTTGCTTTGCATTTACCGCCAAGCTGTGGAAAGAATATATGTATATACAAGTCACACTCAACAGACTGAGCGCATGATACTGCATGGCGGCCTCAATTTCAACATAACTAACTACACTTGGAATGCAGTAACACTATAATGTCAACGATTACTTGCGGTTTATGTTGCGCCATCCTAGCATATGAATTCAACCGAGAATTTCCGAACTAACTAACTAACTAAAAACATCGACAAAAAATACAACTTTAAGCCGTAATGGTGTTTCCAAATATTGCACAACTAGTGGAATGAGACCAAATCAATCAGCGTGTCTGTCTGTACATATGCATATGTACATTGCACCCATATAACTCAGACAACCCACTAGTGTAGATATAGGAATGTGTCTCACCATCGGAAATGATGTAACTGCTGAAGGTGTAATTGGCTTTTGCATTCCCATAAACTCCACTTCTTCCTCGTCACTTGTTATGGTCACAACAACGAGGCCCTCCTCCTCCTCCTCCAGTTCACTGTCTCCGTATCCCACTGTGCTAGCCACGTCTTCCACTGTCGATCCCGCATCACTAGTTGAAGGCTGCCATCGAGTGGACAACAGAACGGATTGACTGGACTCACACCTGCAAAGGTAAACGAGAATTCGAGAGCTCTAGAAGACATACGAGACCCTCTGTTCCAATATAATGCCGGTCAAACATAAGGAACAGAATGCCAGAGCACATTTATACTACAAAAATAAAATGATTAGGAAAGAAGGTAGTTAACAACAATTTCACTCACATTTTTTAGTTAACCAAGTAGAGGAAATGAGTTGATGACGAACCTTTACTCCACGCACAGCGCCAGGCCTGAAGTGATATGGAAACCCTACCATTTGAAGGTTGTGATTGGGGTTCCGGTGGAATGAATCTTACTGACTAAAACAGAGGAATATATATATATTTCAAATGCTGAACAATCAGTCAATAATATGTATTTGAGCATGATATCAGCCATTTCTATTTTACACAAATCTCTAATACATAGCTGTAAGATATCCCTTTCTACTAAATATTGGTGCATTGTGTTTACTTAAAGCACACACACACACACTCACAACAATTATAACTGCTCTATCAATAGGGAAATCTACCTCCATTGTGGATCCCACATAGATGCATTTTACAAATAAATAGGATTTCATCATATGCATACATTCACATTCCATAGTGCTATGTAATAAAGTCAGAGAACCACAAACATCAAATAGTAACTAATACATATATTGGTTTAGTATTTAAATATCAATGAATTTGAATTAATTAATAACACTAAATTGATTTAAAGTGTACTGACAATAGAAAGATAACCAAAGGCTGATTAAATTAAGATAATTAATCAAAAGTACATATTAACCCATAGCAAAGTTTGGAGGAACACCATCTTGTCATTGCCCTCATACTAATTTATACAAACATTTTAATTATTTTATATAACAGTTTCTCACACAATTGAATTAAATTAATTAAAATGTGTCCAATTGTCCTTTATATAATGTAATTCTAAATTTACAATTGTATTATATAAATATTTACTGTACAGTCCATAATCATTTATCTACATTTGATATTCCATGTCCTATATAGTAAAACTGTCAACACATATATGTCAACTGCTGATGTAAACCAAATCCTATTTTGTATACATATCAATACAGCTTACAGCACATTAAATAACTTCATAAGTGATTGATGTTCATCTTTTTCAGTCTGTGACACAATGGTATGTTTTTTAAAGAAATATTGTACCCCCTTTTCTAAAAATGAACAGGGAATACTTCAAACTTACAGTAATTAGTTAATATATAAAATGATGTAGTTAGGTCCACTTTATTGAGGTACTGATAATAACACTGAGCTACTTTTTAGTAGTAATTTGAACATACAAAAAATCAAATATGACATCATGTTATCTAAATTAAATGTTAAGTTATTGTTAGTGTATTATGAGGTATTTAACTAGAAGTACTTACATACTATCGACTAACAAAAATGATGAACTTTCAAATACCTTATTAAAATGTTATATTTATGCAAACCCTTTTGTTTGTTTTACTCAACTGCACAACACATGTTTTCAAATACATTTCCCCCTAAATAATATTATCCTTTGTATTTTTCTGACTCAAATCGGCAAAATAATATACAGCATAGCCTAGCCTCTTAATCTTGAGTGCATTGTTAGATTTATTATTATTAGCCATTTATGTTAATTCAACAATTAATGTGTATTATGAAACTAGTGTACCAAACATTTAGAAGTTCATAAAATTAAAACCAACACACAATGATAGGTTTCTAAGTAAAACTGTGAATTGTGTCTAAAATTGAAATATATAGAATGTAACCCTCATTTCTCACAGGTATTTGTCAAAATCACAGTCTACTTCAACTAAGATGATTATCCCAATTTTATAAATATAGTTTTTTGGTATCTAAATCATGCAGCAATCAATTATTTTCCAATCTTTAAACAGATACATTCAACACCAAATCAAGTATAAGCAATACAAATTGAGAAATGAATGTCAGATGGAAGGTATATAGTTTTAAAATATATATTATATAAATTATATACTTAATAACATATATTGCTTGCCTCTAAAATTTGAAAGATATAATGGAAAACATGGGAAACATACTATTATAACTGTTTTTCATTGTAGAAATTATTGTACATATAATCTTATTAGTAGAAAGTGCACTGTTATGAGTATATACAGAGAAGTTATGTATTTTTAGATGAATAATTTGTGTAGTGCCAAGCAAAACACACACACATACACACTCTAATACAATATACTGTAGTCAAATGAAAGTATTTCTGAAATCAAATGAAATAATGTGTAAATAAAGTTATTGGCTTTGTTTACCATTTAAGGAAAAAATAGTTAAATGATTTCTTATCAGGGAAGGGTATTAGAACTGTTGATATTGATTAGAATACAGATTTAAAAAGTATTTTTAACTGCAAAATATTACCTTTTTTCTCTGTATATTTATGCCAAAAGACAGTAAACATTTTATTGATTCTAAATGTGTAAATACTTTCATAAATGTTGTCTTAATTGTATATAAAACAGGATAAATAATGTACATTTTAAAAATATATACAGAAAACCTAAAGCTATCAGCAAATATAAGCTAGCATATTGTAGTTGGTTCCATGAGTCATGAATATATTGCAATCATCAGTCTTACAATTGGATGTTTTCTCTTATTACATCAATGAAGATAAAGGTATAATATGTCTGCATTAGTAACATGCACAATCCCATATTAAAAATGTTGACCTTTAAATACTAAAATAATGGTTAATAATAATAATTACCATTTTTAATAAAAAATGAATCAAAATATTTTTTTTCATTCGGACAAAAAATACATTAAGTCCTGTTTCTTTTTTATATTACTTGTATGATTAAAAATGAAAATAGATTATAAATGTAATTGTAAATAATGATTGCACAATCTGTTTTCATTTTTAATCATACAAGTAATAAAAAAACTGAAATTAAAGTAAAAAGGGGTTCTATAATTTTATTTTAATAATTTAGCATGGTCAGCTAATATTTGTTAAATAAGTGACAAATAATAACAAGTTGTTATCATAATAACAAGAGATCTTTTCTATAGACTACATATATGACTTCATCACAGTAAAAATTAGCAAATAAATGTGGTTTGTGGATATCTGAGGGCAATTTTAAATGGAAATCACATTCATTTTAATGAAACAAAAAGTGTTTCTAAGATCAACATATTTTATAGACATGTCCAAAGAATTATTAAATTCATTATAGTTTTCATATATCACAATAAGAATATAATTCTAAGAATTGATAGATCTATATATTGCAAGAGATGTGAACTTAAACTTTCTAAACCATAAGTTCATTAAAACAAAGTAAAATAATGTTTATGCATCTAGAATAGATCATAAAACAGAAGAGAATAATAAACAATTAGAGGATCCATATGGGATACTGTAAGTATAAATCAGCTGATATTCAATGGCAGCTATAATAGAGTATTTATTCTATAAAATGAATACCAGATGCAGATAGCAAGGTTTCTGGATAAATGAGGGTAAATAATATACAAAGAAATCTATTCCCAAATAAAGCCTTGGAGATAATCAAGGTATGGATATACAAGGGTTCGTTATATATGAACTATCCCATGAAATTACATTATTAAATGATTTTTATATATATATATACAGCATATAATTCTTAAAATTAATCCTGCAGTGAGGTTCAGCTAGATTTTTGATATTCAGAAATATATAATAATCTGTATCAGGAAAGTTGAATGTACTGTATATGAAAATATAAATATTAGAGATAAAAACAAGAATTGGGAATTAGAGAATAAAATTAACAAAATGAGTGATCAAGTATTATAAATATTAGTGTATTATTTAAAAATATATAATTACTAATATTAAACTAGTACTTAATTAAATATAAATAATATTATTTATTTAAATGATTTTGTTAAATATTTCTATTTATAGAATATAATACTTTGAAAGTATAATTAATAATTAAATTTAAATTATTATTATTAGTTATTCAATAAATATTTTATCGTTGAACTTCTCAATCTCCTTTTCTGCCATGTGAAAGCAGGTCACCATAATGAAAATTTAAAAATAAAAATTCATAAATTCGTATACAAATATTTATTATATTAATGATTGGAATATATGTTATAACATATACTGGCCAAAACACTGTCTTTAATATGGTAAGAAAATGTCTTCACTATAAACATGGAAAATTTAGGTTACAATTATTTACCTTCAAATGCATGACTGATTTAAATAAAGTGATTTGGTGGTAAAACTCTGTACATTGGTTTACCTTCAAAATCTTAATATACATTTAGTTATGATTTGTAGGTAACACACTTACCTAAAATGGCTTACCTCCAAAATCTTAATATACATGAGGTGTCAACATGAGGTTCAAATACTGGAGAAAAATCCTAACATCATCTACTGGAAATGCTACATTGATGACTGCTTTATTATTGGACATTATGACAGTGATATTTTATTACATAATACCAACTCGATTAATTAGTGTTGGTGCAGCTCAATATGAACAAAAAAATGCAGGTAGGTTAAAATAACGCAGATAACAATTTATTACAAAAAGAGTAGACATTTGTAGACACAGAACTGAATAATAGTACAATGTAGGTACCAATAAACATATTCATAGATATTCATATGTAATTATTTGGGAAAAATGCGAATAGTAATTACAGGATTGCCACTTCACAATCGGAAAAATTCCAGATGCCAGAATTGCAAGGGTAGTGAGTCCGGATTTTCCACTTATATGTCCGGAACATGACCTTTTAAATACATGTTCAGAAGTGTCTCTAAATCACCATTAACTTTCAAAGACGTATACAATATTATTGCATTTTTTTGGAAGAATTAAAAATTAAAATAATTTTAATCCAAAATCTGGACATTCCGAAAAAATCTGGAAGAATAGCAACCCTGTAATTTTTGTTAATTTGATTAACATGTCATTACAATGACATTTAATTACCATTCACCAAGGAAAAGTATGTAGGTAAGTGGAAATAAACATGTATGTTCACACAAAATAGTAAGTGATCACTCCAGTTCATTTCATTTTTGGAACTTTGGCGATTCTAGGAAACAATCTATCTTTTCATTTCTTACGCACAGCATAACTCGTTTACAATGTGAAAACCTGATAACTTTTTTAAATTTAACATTATAAAAATAGACATTTAAAAAATATTTGACTAGTACAACTTAAATAATTCAAAACTTGGTTGTCAAACACAGGAATCATAATAGATAATATTACGTTAAATGACAGTCCAAATATAAGAAAACGAAAGTATAGTAATTAATCAGTTATTCATTGTACTAACATTACAGTAACTACAAAACTTACAATTTAAAATGTCTTACCAGCGCATGTTCTTACAGATTTATGATTTTTTTAGAAGTCTAGAAAGGAAAATAACAATTTCCTAAAAAAACGCATAATGCAGGCAAAAGTCAAAATAACGCAGACCGCACCAACACTGTAATATGGTTAAAATTAAATAAGTGCTTTTTTTGTACGCTTTATTATTATGATTGATTTAATGTAAATATATAGCTATGTTGATGATATAATGTAATTTGTGAAGTTTCTAGAAAATTCGTTACTATTTTTAGAAACATTTGAAAGGGTCGAAGTTTCCAGAATTTTCTGGAATGTTCTGACTGTATATAAACCATTAGTTATGACATCAAAGGACTCTTCAATGCTATGGACATTCCCTGGAACTCCTCTAACTGGAGATGCTTCATTGACAGCTCTTCGAGAAGTCTGAAAGCTGTTCTATTCTTCACAATACATATCAGTGGTCCTCAATTCCTCTGTCTCACTCAGTACATATGAAGAAAGAGTACCAAAACGTCAAAATTCTCCTGAGCGTATAACTGAAGTGTGACCAGTTTAGCTGCGAAGTCATCGATGATTCAAGATGATAGCCTTCTTGATGGGTCTTCAGGGAGGTTTCACCAAGTTTCCTTGCTACCTTTTACTCTGGGACAGCCGAAATACAGCTCTACACTAGGAGAAAAGGAACTGGCCTCTCAGAACCGACTATTAGTGGGGGCTCACAACGTAAAGCAGGAGCCCTTGGTTGAGCCAAGGAAAATACTGATGCCCCCTCTTCACATAAAGTTGGGACTCATCAGTTTGTAAAGAAATTGAATACAGAGAGCGAAGCCTTCAAGCATATCCAGGAACTGTTTCCCAAGCTGTCAGAAGCCAAGGTCACTACTGGACTATTTGTAGGCCCTCAAGTGAAGCAACTCATCGACTCTGACAGTTTTCCAGCAAAGCTAACTGAAGTTGAACGGGCAGCGTGGATAAGTTTTGTTGATGTTGTGAAGGGTTTTCTTGGCAACAACAAAGCAGTTAACTACAGGGAACTGATTGAAGAACTTATTGGGACTTACAGAGAGATGGGCTGCAGCATGAGCATGTCACTCAAACTGCATGTGCTACATGCCCACCTAGTTCAGTTCAAAGAAAACATGGACGATTTTCCCGAAGAGCAAGGCGAAAGGTTTCATCAAGATATCAGCTGCTTCGAGAAGCGTTACAAAGGACAGTATGAGTCTATGTTAGGTAAGGAGAATACATTTGAAATCTTCTGCATGAGAGTGAACTGCACTACAATCGGAAATCTAGAAGAGAATTTTGCAATGAATTCTGTTAGTTTAATAAATTTTCATTCAAATTTTATAATTAAATCCTTGTATTTTCATTTCAAACAGTCTCCTTACTATTCAGAATAAATATATTACCATAATGACTTCATTTATTTCATGTAAAAGTAAATTCTACAAAACACCTATTATGTAATATAGGTAAAATCTATTAAAATCAATATATCGGTATTACGTCTAAGCAAAATGACTGCTTAATATTTCTTAGTTACAATTTCAAAGAATCAAATTTAAATCTGATATTAGAAAATCATTTTTAATGAATACTAATTCTTTGAAACACATGTTCTAGCTGAGCGAGTTGAATGTACTTATATTTACAAAATTTACTTATTTGTTATACATATGGGCAAGTGCATGGTAAGGTTACTCATAATGTGGCCAACAACATAAAAAAATAATATAAAAAAAAGAAGATTCATTAGGTTAAATAATAAAATAGACATGTGTACAACATAATATTAAAACGGGAAGATAACTTACAAAGGATAAAGTACTATTTTCATTTGACATTTATTATCCTACTAATATGATATGACCATAATATTTGAGAATTTCAGTATTTTATAAAAATAAATAATTGTTATGTATATCATATCATTAGCTTGGCTATTTTGTCTAGTATTCCATTTAGTGTATATTTTTGAAAGGTAAATATATATTTTTTTAAATGCTATTTTTCACAGTTTAATATTCTTGTTTACATAATTATATAAAATAAAAAATGTAATTGTAATGTGGTTAAAAAGTGGTTAATGAATACATATTTGACCAATTTCTGTCCCATACGAGATAAGAACATCAAATGTTTGGCTATACAACATTTCAAGCCATTTTCATCTTTAATTTTCAGGATGTCTTTCTTTTTGGACATAACTTTGCTTACATCATCTTTAAGATAACACTTTCTGACTTTAAACTTTCATATCTCTTTTTTTGTTAAACTTCAATTGAAAATCAATTCTTTCTTTTTTAACCTTTCTTTTTTAATAAAATACAATTATCTAGTTAATTTTACATATGGGACATTTTTTTGTATATATGGTAATGATTCTTTTGTATTAGTGCAGTATTTTTAATCATAATTCAAACAATTCACTGCATCACTAAATTTATATAAATATATATATAACTGACACTAGATGAAATTGTTGTTGTTGAATATATAATATGTGCAGAAAAAATATATACTAGTTAATAAAAAAGATTATAATCTATGGCTATTAGGTATATTGTTTGCTTGAATTTTTTTAATATTCTTTTTATTGTCTATATATATTATAAATATTATCAGTAAAAACTTTGTTCTATGTTATAATTGTAATTATCATTACATCAAATTCTAGAGATCTTACGTATGGGACAATTTACTAAAATGATAATTAAATGATAATTTCAGTGAGGGCTTATTATTCTCAAAGTTAGCTACTTTATATGAATCCAGAAAACAACTGTCAATTAAAAAAAATTAATAAAATGCTTGTAACTTTTATTATTCTAATTATTTAAAATTAATAAAAATCCAATGAATTATATCCGAATTGTACTTATTCACAGCTTGCTAAAGGTATTTTTCAACCAAATTTGTTTTATTATATATCTCTTATCATTCCTTACTATCAATAAAGTAACATCGTTCATTTTTAAATTAGTATAATTAACTATTACAAATTTACTAACAAACTATTTTACGTATGGGACAAAAACATCTTACGTATGGGACGTTTCATTTGATGATAAATTAATATTATGAAAACATGAAAATTTCGATGGTAACAACATTTTATTTTTATATTATACTTATGATTGTGTAAGTATTTATATACTTTATAATAGTATATTTATATACTTTATAATAGTGTATGTTATCTGAATAATTCATAATTACACCTTACGTATGGGACATGTCATCTGAATAATTCATAATTACACCTTACGTATGGGACATCAATGTTTCGGAAAATAGGCATGCATGGCAATAAATGTGTAAATCAAACATTATATATATAAAAAACGTCTGACCTTTCAAGAATATTTTATTACATTCCAAACTACTTTAAAAAACGAAAAAATGACTAAAACAAATTCTTTATATATTTTTTTTATTGATATATTGGAGCAACAAGTGATAAAACTTTAAAAAATTACATACATTTTATATTTAAATCTTTATTTTTCCATGTTTAATAAAGTTTAGGAAGTCATGTTATACTTTCTTGGGAACTAGACATTTTAGGCTATAAATAAGAGACATTATAAAAGATTATGCACCTAAATTACAACCTATTTAAACACAATGAAAACTTGAGAAAAAAATGTGGCCACACTTTTTAGCGTTTTTTTGCGCTTTTCAGCTACAAAAATCAACATAAAAAGAAAAGTTTTATTGCTATAATTCTAAGTTATCTAGCAATTAGATTACATACTCACAATGATCCCAAGATATAAATGGGTGTAATATATTAATATATACCCGTTATCTTCAATTCCATAAAATCTTTAAAAATGGGTAACCTTAGCATGCACTTGCCCATATGTATTCACACGTGCCTTAAACATTTCTTTTATCATTCTTTTTATTATACTTGTCCTAAATACTTTTATTCTTTTAATACATAAATGAAAGATTTATATTAATATATAATTTATACTTTAAATAACAAATGCAACATACTACTTGCACCTATTAAAAGTGACATTTTTAAAAATTATCTAAAAGTTTGTCCGCCATGTTCTGTCAATTTTAAGATAAATTAATTAATGTGTTTTAAACATTTATTTACTACACTTCAATCATATCTATCTATATTTTATTTTGTACATTATAGACATATAATACACGTAGACAAATAAAGGAAAATATTTCAGTTAAGTGAAGTTAGGATTGCACAATTAGTGGTGTAGTTAGCTTTTTTAACTCTAGATATAGTCACACGTGCAATGAGGATTATCATATGATATGCCAAAAATTAACTGACAGTCTGATTATGTTGTATTCCTCTCATTTGATCTTATATGTGTATACAAGATCCTTCTACTGTCTATAACATTCACTAATGCTAAAATTTCTAATGCTAAAAAAAGCCCGTTTCCATTCAGGAATCTGAAAAGTATTGGCATCATGAGGCATAGACTAGTAAAGGTTCCTTTATTGAGTATATATCAGATACTGTAACAATGGCTTTCGTCAGAATGGAGTGGATACATTGTCGTGAGGTATGGGATTGTGTCATCTTCATGAAGAAGTTGATCAGTTGAGGTGGTATTAATGGAAGTAATTGATATAAAATGAAGTGCTAACATTTGTGTTACAAATCTGAACTCTGAAAATGAAAAATATTTCTTTTCAGAGATATCACAAATTGATAAATATCATAAAATAAAATAAAAGCAGACTAATCGTCTTATTCTTTTTAACATATAATGTATAGTACAGAACAGAGGAAATGATCTTAATTAATATGTATATGTAATAAATATATGGGCCAAAATGGTTTATGAAGAAACATTTAAAGTTAATATATATATAGCAATTTTAAACTATATCATTGTACATCAAAGCTTTTCGAATCTGTTTTTAAATAATAATAAATAAAACAATAAGGAAATTAAGTTTTATTCTTAAGAATGTAGTAGACAAGAGTATGGACAAAGTTGAGCTTCATACTACCCCTGTACATAAACTTTTCGGGATAAATGAATATTTATAGCCATTTTTGTGGAATGCATTTGATAAAAATATAAAATGAAGTCTTTGTGGAACTGATAAAATTATCCCATCAGGTTCTCCAAGTTTATTTTAACAAGAATTATGAGTGTGTTTGTCACGAGAGGACTCAATTGGCCCACTAGAACCATCATGGATATCTGACATAGAAAATAAAGTATCTCATTCTGCATTATGAGTGATTATCACAAACAAATACACCATACATGCTTTCATGAAGCACATATAATGACAATTGAATTTATATTTTTTTTTATTAATAAAAAGTAAGACCTATTTATCTTCATTAATTGCGAGGCTTTGTAATTTAAACTGCAGTTTAATTTTTTAATTATTAGTATGTGGAATAAAGTGTTTGATATTCACATAAAATAACATAAAATAACATGTTTTACATCAATACACAGAAAAGGTAGCATGGGTAGAATTGGAGGCCAGTTAATGCAGATCAACAATTGAACACTTGACCAATCGCATTTCAAATATGTGTTTATATACTCTGCCTACTACTTTAATCCTATCCATACTGGCCTATTTTATGCATCCATATCCATCCACATTGTGCCCCCATATAATGTATAAGCTTTCTGGCGGAGTAGAGTTTTCCAACTTGGCATATATGTAAACGAGGATGTTTTCAAACACATTCTATTGAAATATATATTTATTTATAGAAAACAAATAAATTGTAAAATATCGGGAACAAAATAATGTTTAAATCGAATAGAACTACATTACAAATATATAAAGTATCCAAAAAACCAAATAATTTATTGTTTTTGAAAATTTGAATTAATTGAAATAAATTTGAGCAAAAATAGAATGGGGCCGACTGTACAGATAGGTTTAGGAAGTTATTAACCCAGACAGGTTAACTTCAATAAAATAGTATACTTTTATACTTTTATAATCATTTAAAATGCCTTGATATCAGAAAGGTTAAAAGAAATATACAAAAATGTAGTAATATAAGTTAATATTAATTCAAATTTTAATTGGAAAATTGTCCTAAAAAGTATTGTAATTTCATATTATATAAATAAGCATAACAAAATTAATTATTTACTAGATTATAAATAAAAAATATATATAATATGTATACTAGTATTTAAAATATGTTCCACTTACCAATTTAAAAAAATATTATAAAACCATTGGTATCTAATTAATCAGTGATTATTTAGTAGGAACCAGAAGTATATCTTAGATATAGTATAAAATAGATGGTATTGATTTTAATATTACTATAAATTTAGTGTAATAAAATATGTCATAACTAGTTCTACTTTTCAGTATATTATTAATATTATATGTATCTATAATTTTTGTATACAACTGTAATGTTATAAATCCACCACTACTTAAATTTATGCATGTTTTTAAAATGTTTATATACTATAGCTATCATAATTTGAATAGTAATTGGAACAGTTAGAATATTCCAAATAATAATTAAATTATAACAAATATAGCCTAAGCTAGCATTCATTTTTGAAAATTATATATTTTTTAATGCAGCACAATATTTTGATTTATATATATATAGTATATATATATATACTAGTAATTAAATCCATATATTGGTTTATGTAGGTTTTTAATGTCAAATGCTTCCTAATTAGCCAAATAGTTAAATTGGACATTCTACTTGAACTATAGCTGTTCTAGTTTATGTATAGTTAAAGTAAATACTAAATAAATGGACACTATATTTTAGCCAATCTATACTTTTTGACAATTTTAAAAATATATTTAAATAAAATTTATTTAAATGAAATTTATTAAATGTTAGATATATTCTTTGGTAAATACATATCCAATGTGGATGTATATATGTATATATATTATCTAAATAGAAAATTCAACAAATAGTATACATACATATGTTTAATATAGTAGTATATAAATAATTCTAAATAACTGTTCTGAAAATAAGTAATTAATGTAATTTAAAAATAACAGTTTATCACAAACTATAGGTAAGTGATCATATAAGTAAGTATACATATTAAATTTTAATGAAATACATAAAATTTGTGGTGTTTATCATATTCAATACTAATAGTAACAAATTTGTGTAATACATTAATAATAATATTAATATATAAAGAAAAAGAAAACGATTTCAAATTTTTTTAACTTTGTGTTAAGCTTCACACATTTCCATTTTAGTATCCTTGCTTTAAAATATTTGATTAAATGTAATACTCAATAATAATGCTTTATGATAAGAACAAAATTGTGAAAATGGATGGGATTTTTTAATGAGTGTTGGTGTAGAGGATGATAAGCTACAGGTAAAAGATCAGTAAGCGGGTAAAAACACTCATTAGGTTTTTGTGAATATTTTAAAAATAGAAAATAATAAATTTTCATTGTAAAGTTTATGAGCCCAAGGAGAATAAGACTGCAAGAAACTGTTTGTGGATAGGTTTATTAAGAAAGTAAAGTGGTGTGTGGCCATTGAAAAGATAATAATGGCAAATAATTTGATAAAAAGAAATGTGATGGAAGAGTAAGATTGATAAAAAAAGATTATGTAGAAAATTTCATTCTCTAAAATGCTTAAAAATTAATAATTTGACCTATAAGGTTATAGCTATGTAAAGCACTTATTGTATAGATTATATTAACTTCTAAAAGTTACTAGAACCGACTTGATGGATTGATGAGCATGACTACAAGTTACATACATTCAGTGTATATTATATTTCAAATAATTTGTATTGTGTTAAAAACTACAAAAAGGTGTTTATATTATTTGTTTGAGTAGGGTCTTAAAACAGACAACAGAACACAATTTTTATTGTGTAATTATTTGTTAATAAATATAATTATTACATTTTATATCCCTTAAAACTAATATGCTTTTAGAATACGAAGAAAATAATAAATATATAATAAGATCATTGCAATTAATTAAATACTTACTTTCGTTTAATTTAGTCCATAGTAATAGAATTAGAATATATTCTAGAAAATTCAAATGTAACATGCAGCACAGGAATGATAATCAAGACCACAATCCAAATGTCAATCTATTGATTGTATTTTCTTTCTTAGCTGTGATTGCTATCACTAATCAACCATTTATTTTTATTTATGCTTAGCATTTCATAACATAATGAAATGCTCACAACCAGCTTGGAGTGTTCTAGAGCATGATGTCTTGTCTCAGAGAACTACAAGCTTACTGATGTCACTGTTTTCTGACATAACCATTATAGAGTAAGCAATAGCTAAATACATTACTTCTGTTAGCTAAGATACATAAACACTAGAAGACCCAAGATGTCAAAAATTACATAGGTAGGTAGGTTGGTCATTTGCTGAATATTCAATTTTGTTTTAATATATCTATAAGGCATGGTGCTAACTTACATGACAAACAAAGCTGACAATTATGACATCAAATTCTGGTTCCTAGTAGACAATAATACCAAGTATGTTTACAATATTTTTATTGTCCTATTTAGGGAGGTTCCTGCAGACAAATATGTTGTTTCTCCAGTATCCCTCTTACCTATGAATTTAATGGTATACACCGCTCTAGAATGCACTGTTTGGCATAACTGAAGAAGATGATTCCTAACAAATTTTACAAGAAACAACCTTGCATTTTACTATTTGAAGTTTTTTTGGAGCCATAATGTTCAGAACCTTTTGGTAAAATATCAATATAAAGTTAGAAAGGCTGTCTCAATCTCAACAATGTATCAGGAACCATATGGTGACCAGAATACAAAAAAATAAAACTTCTTATGATTCTGTTCTACAATAAAAGTAAATGCAGAGTGAACATGAGTGACAGTATGTAGACTATTCATACCACATAATGTGCTACTCATTGCTGGCATATTAGCTATGGCAAAAGTTAATTTTCAATCTTACTAAGCAGCAGTGCCAAAAGTCAGTCATTGTCTACCCATTTCAATTCAGGATTTACCCTGCTACAAATAGGCTAAATAACTGGGTGCAAAAATAAAATAAAAGTAATATGCAGAACATGTCAAAAGTTACTGTAAAGCATCCATTCCAAAAACAAATAATTATAATAATAATAATAGCTTTAAATAAAATAGCCAGGCTACTCATTGATTAAAATGGAACATTATATTTCAGTGTAAGACACCTTCTTCCGACAAAATAAAAGATAAAAGTGAGAGAATGGGGATATGTGTTAAAGTAATATGGGTAGCATATAAAGATGATGTGCAGATTAGTTAAAAGAAAATTAATTAAAAAAATTTCAAGCCCTTTAAAAAAAGCTTACACCTTATCATATTTTGCAATATATATGAAACTCTTAGAACTCTGAATTTATTTCTATATGTATAAATTGATCATTTATAAAGGAAATATTTTAATTAATAGTTTTAAAAACTATTTTAATAATGATAAATCTTGGTAAAGTTAATAAAAAGCACTGGCTGTTAATGATAATATAATATTTATTATGCAAATTTTTGGAAGAGACTTCCCTTTTCAAGCGAGAATTATGGAAGTCTCTTCCAAAAATGGGTGTAATAAATATTATATTATCAAACACATAATCCTAACTTGCTAACATATACAAGTTACATATGAAGGTATCTGTAATGCACCATTCTATTATTAGCT
>JAYRBW010094582.1:0-20678 GCA_036023295.1 Invenusta paracnida | reverse complement strand
GAAATATTGTGGATTCTTCACGTTATTGAGCACCATTTGTCCTATAACAGCTGTGCTGCTATATCATCTACTCTTGCCAAAATGTTTACCGATAGTGCAATCGCCACTCAGGTCAAGCTCAGTCCTTCAAAGATAGCATATGCAGTGTCATTTGGTCTGGCTCCTTATTTTTCGAATGCATTGGTCGAGTGCATCAACAAGTCATCCCATTTTTCTGCATGTTTCGATGAATCATTAAACAAGGTAGTCCAGCATGGACAGATGGACATATGGATACGCTTCTGGAATATAGAAGCATCCAAAGTAGGTACCTACATTTTTTTTAATAACAAACATGTTATCAAGATGGATACATTGTTATATTATTTTAATCTCTGCATGCTAAAAATGTGTCTTATTATATAGTCCTAACATTACATCCTATTATATGACATTACATTTTCCAGTGTATATGCCTCTTTCAGGTTGACTGCTGCTATTTGACTTCTATTTTTTTGGGTCATGCCACAGCTAATGATCTCAATTCTGCATTCATGAAGGGCCTTGATCAATTGGATGTCAAAAAGTTGGTACACATTGGCATGGACGGTCCAAATACAAATTGGAAGTTTCTTGATGACTTCAAGAAGCATAGACAAGTAAGAACTTGACTTTTTATTGGAATGCATCTTTAAAAATTAATGTTTGTGGAACTTTATTAATTTTTTCAATACTCAATTTTTGCATAGGTTGATGACTTTATTAATTTTTTCAATACTTATTTTTTGCATAGGTTGATGAAGATAGCAAGGGCATTCTGGAAGTTGGTTCATGCGGTTTGCATGTTTTGCATGGTGCCTTCCAAACTGGCCACACAGCAGCAAAGTGGGACATCAATGGTTTTCTTCGGGCCATCTATCAACTATTTAAAGACAGTCCTGCCCGCCGACAAGATTTTACAGAGATCACTGGTAAATATACCTAAATACCATTTCTCATGTATTTAATTGATGCTGTAACAGTATAATTGTTATCAAACTATGTGACGTAATGTATATTCTTCATTTTAGGCTCAGAAGTTTTCCCTAAAAAGTTTTGTGGTCACCGCTGGTGCGAAAACTCTGGAGTTGTTGAACGAGCTGTCACTCTGTTGCCTGCCATAAGGAAGTATGCTACCACAATCAAGCCCCAGCCAAAGAATGCTTCCTTTGAAAAAATTGTTCTTGCTCTCAAGGACACCTATCTGGTATGTCACATTTTCAAGTGAATGAATCTATCCATGCACTTTATTACTATTTTCTCATTTTATGTTATGCATTAAACGTTTTATTTATTTACTTGTTGTGTAATTTTTTATGTGTACAGCTGGCAAAACTCGAATTCTTCAAATCTGTAATTTTGCATGTGGAACCTTTTCTGCGGAAGTACCAATCATCCAAACCATTGGCTTCCTTTCTCTATGACGATTTGAAGCAAGTGATGGAAGGCTTGTTGTCACGATTTGTGAAGGAGAAAGTACTGAAGGAATCAAAAACAACGAAGAACATGATGGATATTGCAAACTGCTCAGATCCATCTCACTCTAATTTCAAAGCTGCTGCAAGCATTGCCATAGGTTAGTACAATGTTTCTTATTTTGTGTTGTTTGTTTTGAACAGTTTTTGATAGATGACATTGTTGATGCTATCTTTACAAATTGACTAATATATATGTATGTTCTAAGAGGTCATGGGACATAAAATATACTCTTTTGGTACAATCTTGTAATTTTTCTGCTATGGACTTCTAGATCATCACAGATTCATATAGATTTTATTATTGACATACATACATTATATCATTCACATTACAGGTAAAGGCGCTTCACGAAGTCTTCCTTGCAATTCGGGACAAACTCTCCTGGGCCTTGATTTCTACGTACAGGCGAGGTTATTCTTGGTCAGAATGTGCTCTAAACTTGTTGAGCGTTGCCCATTAAAGTAAGTACCTATACACATTGGCTAGATATTTTATGTATGTCTCAAATTGTACAAGTGGTGCAAAGCCGACATCTTACGCATATTTTGCAAACATTTTTTGAGGCATTATAATGGTTATTTTTGTTTAAGTTTGTTGTTTTTTAAATTGAATTTATGTTTCTATGCCATAAAACAATAACAAAAAATTATATAAAGCTTTACCGCCACTCTCTCCTACTTGTATTACATCAACAGGTACCCTCTGGTTCGTGCAATGAGCAGTTTGACGCCTGCAAACATTCTTGAAGCTCCCACAGTATCCAAGAAACGCTTTGACAAAGCTGTCGACATTCTTCTAGATTCAAATCTCATATCAACCAGCGAATCCGACCGTGCTCTCCAACAGTTTGGCAGTTTGATGTCCAATCAACAAATACTGGCACAGTTGAAATCATTTGATGTAAATGAACATCGCCTGGATGTCTTATACTCTGGCCTTATTGGAAGTGATCTCCATTATGTTGATTTGTGGAAGTGTGTCAAGGTAAGTTTTTGATTTTTTTGCTACCAACTACTACAAATATATAAGCGCCTTGGTCTATCCATTTCATAGAAATGTGAGTTAATAATAATGATGATGACACAAAAGTAATGTCATGACTAGTTTCATATGACTATGTTTGGACCATTGAAAAAATCTGATAACCGAGTATGTTCATTTGTGTCTTATTTTACTTCCATATATTACAGATTTTGTTGGTGATTTCACATGGAAACGCGTCCGTGGAAAGTGGCTTCTCCATCAATGAAGATCTTCTTGTTGAAAATATGAAGGAGAGGACCATTGTGGCTCAACGGGTCGTTTATGACGCTATCAAACAACGTGGAGGATGTCTATCTGTCTCAATAACTGCGGAGATGATGGAGAAATTCCGACTGGGGCATGTCAACTACCGGTTTTATTTGGAAGAGGAGCGGAAGAAGCAGGAGTCGACGCATGCGGTAGCTGAGGAACGAAAACGGTCATTGGTGGAGCTAAAAGAGAAAGAAGCCAAGAGAAGGAGATTACAGGAAGAACTGGAGCAACAGGGTCGAGATATTGCTTATTTGAAAGACAAGATCCATAAGTCATGAACATGTCACTGCACGTCATTGCACATTAAAATTAATTGTTTCAAATCTTAGAACAATGTATTATTCGCTGCTGTTGTATTGTATGATAGTATTGTTTGGTAGTATTGTATGTATTATATTGATTTATCTGCAAAATGGTACAATTTTAAAGTACCTACATACATATACGATTAACATATGACTTTTTAGTGTCCACGTGTAATTCAGGAATTCATTTCATTCTAAACTACCATACAATGTATTTTTGTATTAATGTTTATTGAAGAATATTACGATAGTGTTAAATACATACTAAAAATATATCTACACACATTTTTGCAATATTTTTTTTTAATGTCAAAATTGTCAGGGAAATTTGCAACAAATTGTCAGGGAATGTCAGGGAAATTGGAATATTGTCAGGGAAAATAGACCTGACAAATACTATGAACCCTGTGGATAATGGTTAAATTAATAGTATGGCAAAAGTATAATATTATTACAGCCATTTAATTTGTTTAACTATTGTATAAATTTAGTTACTTCTTCAATTATTATATAATATGTATTTGTACTTAAACCAATATTATATTTTAAATTTTAACCATTTTCAAATCACATGTTTGGTTTGAAAACTGAATTTTCTAATAGATAAAAATTGTTTGTGTTCAATAGTATGTACTATTTGCTAACTGCAGGTACATTTGGTGATATCAAATATTTATTTAAGTTAATCAATTAATGACAGTCCTGTATTTTAGTGTCTCCAATTCCAATAAATATATACAATCATGAAATTATTTATAATATATGTTATAATTTATATTATATATATATTCATACAATATTATTCCAAACAATGATATATCAAATTAAAACAATAACATGATTAATAGCTTGAACTGTAATTTCCTGTAATTTGGAACACTATAATACAGGATACCCACATATCATCTTAGCATATATACCAAATAACATCAGAAAATGTCTGATTTGCAAACTGAACATACCATTGAAAATAATCATAATTTTATCATTTTAAAATACCAAGTTTAATCGATTATTATGAATTATTTGATTATTTAATTACATTATTCATCATTGTAATGTATATAGTTAATGAATAGTATAAATAATTTTGAGAATCACTTTATACCCAAATACTAGTTATGCTTGGCTATCTATGGGGTTCATAAGTGACATGTAGAGTATTGAACTAGGTCTTTAAGGTTACAGGGCAAACACTGTAACCACTTGTCTACTGGTGCTTGATCAATTTGCTAGGAAGACTTTCTAGCCAACTATATAAAATTTTAATAAAAGTGTACATATTGATCTATATAATCTTACTATTTACTTATTTGTTATTCCCTGTTACATTATTATTTACTAGCCTTTTTATTTGCTTTACTTACATTTTTATTGTTAATTTACTGTATTATTTTTATTGATTTATTAATATTTATGTTATCTGTATGTTTTGTAACACACATTGACAACTATTTTCTTCTTTTGGTTTTATTTGAATTAAAAAAAACTTGCATTTAAATCCAGAAATTGGTATACATTTCGTATATTATTTTTTATTTAATTGTCTTAATTAATAACTGTACTACACTTTCATATAGTATTATCATATTTTGATAACTATAACAAGTATACTATAACTTTAGAGTGATATTGCTACTCTTTTGTTTATGACAAATGTGCTTCTTTTTATATAATTTGATAAATTTTAAATGATATATATGATTTTATACAAATTAAATTTTAACACATGATTTTAAGAAAATAATATAATGGCTAAAAGCTACATTAATTCTTTTGATTATGTTTTACATTAAATTCCACTTTTAATTGTGATTTGTAGAATATACTGAGATGACTAAAAAAATGGCATTAATTTTAACATAGATGTGCAATATGGAACATATTAATTGTTTCATGAAATATATTTTGATTTTATGTTTTTAAGTATATGATATGGTACAGAAGGGAAATAGTTAAGTTGAACATTGAAAATATAAGTTAATATTCTTTGATTTTATCTACAACAAGATATATTGAATTTATTACTGTATGTAATGAATTCGGTTTTCATATGCTTTTCATTTCACCCAATGTGGAATTATTGGAAGTATAGTTGATTAGGACAATATTAGTGTACATACAATTTGTTATACTAGTATAAATACGAATATTTTTATTGGTTATATCCTTTTGAATATTTTAGTATATACTATTAAATTGGTAGTCATATTAAATAAAACTGCAGTAGTATCCTGTGTTAATTGAAATATATTTAACATTATTTTTTTATCACTATCACTAAAACGTTGTAATTATTTGTGCTTTATTTCTTATCTATCCATTTTTTACAACTAATTATTAAATCTAATTGCATTGTCGTTTTCAAAACATTTAATGTATTTTGCACCAAATGAAAATGACAGATTACTTGTGAAAAATTAATAAATAAATAAATGTTATGCAAATAACATTGACTCTAAAATATTAGATATTACGTGATTTAAAATTTTTTTTCTTCAGGTTAAGCTAAGCAATAGTAGAAACAAAAACTAAGTAGACCACTGCATATACATAATTAGAGTGAAGTGTAATCCCGCGATCTAACCACCGTCCAATCAGAATGCTGTAATTTGGCCAATAAATGTTACAAAGGCATGAAGCCTTAAATTGATAAAACTTCCACTTAAAAAAACATTTTAACTATACTTTCTTTATAAAAAAAACTATTGAAATAACACCTATTTATACGAAAACATGTATTTGACAAAACCGTTTTATTTGTAGGCAGTAAAATGTTCAGTATTTAGAAAAATTATTTTCAAATTTCTATTTTTCCCAGTATTCCATGTATATTTTATCTAAAAAAATATTTAGATTTCTGCAATAAATTTTAATGGAGTACTCTTTGAGTAATTTGTAAACAGTAATATTAAAACTTACCTTAGACATACAAAAACAAATTCATTTCCACTATTTTAATTATAATTCTTCATTTAAAGCTTTAATATTTTAAACTTTGTTCTTATTTATGATTTTTGTTTATAAATATGTTGTTTTTCTGTAATTTTGCATAAGTAGGTATATATTTGATGCTTAAAACTGTTCAATTATTAAAATATCCAATTTTATAATTATACTTAAAATGAAGAATTTGTGCTATAAATAAACCAAATTACTTGATATTATAATATTCATTTAAACAGTATATATGTATAAAAATAGTTCTAAATCATTTATTTGTTACTTTCTACAACATATTCAGTTTATTAATATTTTACTGTTTTAATTGACTTTAAATTTACTTCATAGTACAGTTTGGTATGTATGTACATATGTATAAACAAGAATAGGAACGTACGAACAGTTCCAATATATTCTTTTCATTATCTAGGCCATTTAAAACGCGTGAACCGTCTTTTTCGTGACGCCAATCCCTTGACACATTCACAGGACAACGACGGTCATCGCCTCCTATTGGTTGGTTCAATTATCGATTGGCTTGGTAGTAAGTAACCAATGAGTGTCCGCCATCAATTTCGTAGTCAAGTGGGCTGCTGTATTTGCGGCACAAAGTCTTCGAGTTCCCGGTTCACTGACAGTGATCGGTTTGCGGAGCACTTTGTTGGTTGTTTCGGAACAGTTGTGAGTGGACGAACAGGGGACCTGTGCAACGCCTGCGTCCTCTGTGTGAAGCGCTGGCAAAAGGAGCGAACAGATCATCGCCGGTTTAGTCAGGTAAGTAAGAGTTCTTGGGCTGTATGGCCCTTTGTCATTTTTGAAACAATTCGATATTAAAAAATTGTCGAAATTGTAAAAAAAACTTCTTTAAAGTCCAAAACATATAACCGAATTGATGCAGCTAGTTTTTTTTTATAAATATAGTGTAATTGAATAATAGTTTCAATTTTTGGTTATTTATTAACAGTATATCGGCAAATTTTAACTTTTTCCCTATGAAAAACTCGTTTGTTTTTTATGCGACTAAATGTTTGTGATCTTTTTAGCGAATGTATGTGCTCTTTTCGGAATATCAAACGGAATTTGATACCCCCAAAATTTATGACACACCATTGATGTTTTATCAGATCGACTCACTTCGAAACTGAAAGAATTCACATTCATAATTTCTATAGGCAAAGATGAAAAATTCCAGGTACCTTTTTATGCTTACGTGAGTGAGTTGGTGAGTTTTTATATTTTTGTATATATATTGATTTTCTCCCTCTATACTCACTTACTGTATTCGTGTTGAGTTCATTAATTTTTTTCTCTGCCTCTTCAATGCAATTTGTATTCCGGAGAAAGAGGTGTGTAAAGACCCGATTATTTATTTATAGAGGCGATTTATTTTTATCTGTGGCGGAGTGTTTTTTTGGTTTTCTTTTTTACCTCTCGCTGTTGGGTTATGGATAATTGTGTGTATGTGTCGAAATAGCTTAGTACTTCCTAGTTGTTTGGTGAAAGAAGAAATGGGAACAGAGGCGAGGGGTCTATCGGGAAATAATCCTGAGGGGCTTTTTTGGTCATAACAAACACTCCTTTAGTTAATAATTAGAGTGATTGCAAAGTGATGTCTGTCTGATTACTACGTAGAAAGGCAGAGTACATGCGATGGTAAATCTTCAAAATACACTATGTTTTTGCTCTGATCATATTTATTGATAACTAATATAAAAACTGCACGCTTCAATATTGGCACTGTGTACCTCTAATATCATTGAAAAACCAATGAATATAGTTAATTTATGAACAATCTTTGATGTATCCTTTTCTCCTCGTTTAATCTTGTTATATGTGCGTAATACCCAAATATAATATATTATTCAAAGTGTTAGTTCATTTTCATAATTTAAACAAATGTTTGTAATTTATATATATATAATTAATATATTTATATAACGTATTTAATTATTTTTCAAAGATTTTGTTGTCATGATGTCAGATAGGTCGAAAATAGTTGTTTTGATAAGATTTAAAAAAAAATCAGAAGGAACTGTTTTTTTCTCATTTCTTATAGTGTCAATCTTCTATTCTATTGTTAGAATTTTATTTAGCTATTGATTATTTTGTAAATCTATTATAGGAAGGAACACGCAAAATCTACTGGTGATATTTTCAGGCTCAAATTTCCATATCTTTGACTAAAGTTGTATCAATTTGGGCGTGCATTTTTATGGATGAGAGTATCATGAGTGTATCATGTATTTTCATGGATAAGTGTGGTGTTTATATATATAGTCAAACCGAATCGTCCCTCATTATATGTATATAAATTACATCTAATGCTACAATCCTTCAGTCAGGTAATATGTCACTGGGATTATTATTCACTCATTTGTGTAAAAGTGACCTGTATGAAGTTTTTCTTTATGTCATGTTTTTGTCTAATTCATTATTTAAATTAAAATCTACCGCCTTTAAATTTATGCTGCTGTAACATTTTTTTACTTTTCTGTTTTAGTCTTTAAATATTTGTACCAACATAACTAGGACATCTAGCTAAGCTATAGTATTCAATTGAATTAAAATGAGTATACCGTCTGCGTATAAACAGCACCCCAGTATCTGATCAGTGGGTGTCCCATTAATTTTGAGATGGAACAAGCTGACTCGCTGTCATGCCTGTAGGTCCTCTCTCTCCCTTCTACGGAATATCCCCTATTTGTGTTGTCTAGCTACGAGGCTGCAATCTACTATTTTGTGCCAACCTGTACACTTGCCTTCTTGTTAAATCTCCTGTCAGGGTCATGACCCTGTGCTGCACAACTGCCTATATATTATGCATGGGAGAGGGAAATTTGTCTTATTTTACACTGCGGGTTGAAATTCCACTCCTTCCACCCATCCATCATTTAGAGTTTTCAGATCTTATATACACAAACTTCGTCTCCCCTAGTCCACTCCTCCCCTTTTAGACTGCTGTTGAGGTGAAGTTGGCAGTGTTTTATCGTGCTTTGAGTCTTATAACACTTGGATATCTAAAATATGTGTTTTCTTTTTGTAACAGTGTTTTTACACACCTAATTTTACTACCACTTAGAAAGCTATTAATTGATTTAATATTGTATCATAATTGTCTTTTTGAGCTTTTCGTTTTCCTATGTTCCAGTTTTTTACTCTGACTAAGGCTCTCATAATTACCGTTTAACTCGCAGTAGTACCAACCTCTTGATTATCTTTAAATTCTCATTACAGCATAGTCCTTATTTGTTGAGGTTATTATCGCGGTGTGCAGTTTATATTTGGATCGTAAAATTAGTTCCTTTGAATGAATATTTAATTTGTTTTTGTAGTTATGCAGCCTGAAGCTTATAGAGTTTTTCAGGTAGATGAGAGATTTTATTTATTTTAGAAATTAATAGTTTAATGTTAGTGCATTAGCTGGGTTTAAATGATTAATACCCAGGACAAATATTTTATAGCTTTGCTTTGGGATTGAAGTATTTCTGTTTCCGGAAAAATCAATATTTCATAATTTAGGACAGCATGATTGACTATTCAATTAAAAAAATATTTGTTGATTATAGGGTACATTATTGTATGTATAGTGGTGACTATACTATATATGCAAAACATTAAATTATAAGAGAATATGTATACCTATACTACAACAGCAGCTAGCGAACTTTGTGTAAATCGTAATTATTAGAAAATATTTAGCACACTTTGTGGCACATCTTATTGATTTGATAGTCCTGTGTATATATATATATTACATTAATGTGTGTTTTGTGCTAAAATCGGCTAATTGATGACCTAAATTTTGACGATTTCTAAATTATTTGGTAGGTATCAAATTTTTATGATAGAAATATAGAAGATTTTAGATACTTTTTTTTAATTTTTAGATTGAAATATATAGAAAACTTATTCTCTATTTCGCATTATTAATCATGTCTATATTACCAAGTTCGCCTCACCCGCTGCTTCTGCCTTGTTTTTATCTTACATCACTTCACCCCAATGTCATTTCATTGAGAAAATGTACTTGCTAACTGGGAGTATAAAAACCTGTGTCTTTGATTGCGGTTTCTTTTCATAACTATAACAAAGATTGAATCAAATAATCAATAAGCTTCATTTTCAACTCCTCTCCTCTTGCAGATTTGCTAGAAATCTGATGTTGGGTTTTATTTTTGAATTTTATATGCACACCTCGCTTTAGTTATAAGTACCAATATTATAGTAATAATATAATGCATTTTATTCGGCCAAATCGTGTACCAAGTGTAATAATACAAGTACTTTTTCTGTGTATATAATACATATATGCAAGTAAATTGTATTAATGAGAAGTTCCATATAAAATGTCGTTATTTCTGAAAGATATACATAATATGTATGTTCTGTGTATTTTGTGGTATTGTTAAAATGGGATCAATGAATTTAGTTTAGGAATTAATTTCTTTCAAAATGGCTATTGAAAAGTTGAACAACTTGCGCAGTATATTGAAAAAATAATATAATAGGGGTATTGACCTGTGCTGCAATTTTGGAAACTAAAAGAAAAAGACGCAGTATATTTCGTGCGTACATGCACCTCTTCAGTTGTAAACAAAAATGTAGGAATACAATAATTACAAGAAATGATGCTCACCCATTACAACTTTTTCTTTTAATTCTCAAAGTTACAACACAGGTCAATACTCCTATTATATTTATTTTCCATGTAGTTATTTATATATTTACAGAATGTATATTGTATGTTTTCATTTAAAACTAAATATGCTTAACATGTATGTTTCCGTGTTAAGCCTTACATAATTATTAGAATCGACGGTGGAATATTCAATTGCATTTGTTTAAATGAAGCAGCAATGTAATGATGATATCTCTGGTTAGGCTGGTCTCTTCTACACTGGATAGTATAACACTCCCAACCCACTCCCCTCCCCTCATCTCCCCTCTACCTGGCAGTACGTGGACAAGAAGCGAGGACCCGGACCCAAACACATGAAACAGATCACGAAGCGGCAGCGTAGGCGGGAGGCGCGCTCGGCTATCGTCAATGGCAGTAGTGGAGCTTCCACAGGTGGTGTTGGTGAGACAAACGCTGCTGGACTCCATGCGGATTCCAGTTGTGCGTCGGGTCTTGTTCGAGGCAATCAGGCATCTATGGGAGCTTATTGCTCTCCCGAGGGCGCATCCCTGGGCTTCATTCAAGGTAGAATCCATGACCAAATATTTTATCTCTCTCGGTACAACTCGGAGCATTGTATTCCATGTTCAATACTTAACAATAAGATCATTGATTAAACTTTGTTCATATTTTTAATCTCTTAAACTGAGTCCCATCGATGTAACATCAAACTTTCAATTCCTTGGCTATTCCTATTTCACCGAAGCATAATAAACAAACACGTCACATTTGATTCACACATGAAATTAAGTGTGGGCAACAAAAATACGTATCTTTTTGGTTTCTGAATAAACATATTTCGATATTAGCTAGTTCAATTTTCCACGTACAACTGCAAAGCAAAGGTGTGTCAAGGAACTTATTTTTTTAAGTAATATAGAAAGTTTAGCACAATGGTACTATGAACCAGGCAATAACTATTTAGTTTGTGTCTTGTTCTTTGAGATAAAAAAAACACCTGTTTTGTTAACAATGTTTACATCGAAATATTACTCTGCATGAGAAAATCGGATTCTAATGTGGTTAAATTCAAGAAAATGCACGTGAACGAAATGATATAGCAGTTTATATCTTCAAATCAGGTATGTTTTTTCTATTTATATCTACAATTCGGTATGTAATGTGGTAATACGCGGTTTATATTATCTGGAGTACTCTATCAATGCTACTGCATTTTATAATAAATAATCTGTTATCACGTATGTTGTGCCTTCCCCGCTCCCTTCCTTCCTCCCTCCCTTCCAGAACATCAACAGAGTCCCGGGAGTAGTAGTACCCATTGCTCCTACAACTGCTCCTCTTCGGGTTCCACTTCAATCGTCAGCTCCTCCTTCTCCTCGGGCTATGGGGGCAGTGGAGCCGGGCCCTCGTCGAGTTGTGGTACAAGCGGAGAGTTCCGGGCTCCACAGCCCCCACCAACTACCCCTACAGGCCCGGCCTATGGACGAAGAAATAGCACTTACAAGCGGAGAGTCATCCTCGCACCGGTCAAGATGCGATCTTCAGCCGACGATGTGGATGAGCTCTTCCGCGAGATTATCGAGCAGTGAGTATGGCCATGTGAATTCCTCTTGTGTAGATCAGCTTTACTGATTCCTTCTTGACGGTTCGGAGTTTTAAGTATCTCCTTAAGTCGTGTGAGTGACATTTTTTGTGCTAAAAATTTTCTTCAATTGCAGCTTTTAAACTAATAATAATACTAATATCCTGACAGATAATTCACCCAAAAGGGCTTAGCAATTGAGATCTAAAATATAATTAATGTCTTAATAAGTCCTCTCAGTTTAATCAATCTAAATCCAAACTATAGCCAGAAATGTATTCATAACTCCTAGACGAGAAGTTTGTTTAAATCGATAGCAACAGCAGTTATTTTTTCTCGGCTTAAAAGTGGCCTCTTTCAATATTTTTGGCCTCAAAGTTATCGGAAAACGACTTTCTCTTATTGGAACTACAGAAAATGTTACGGTTAAATTCTCGAAATGTTCCTTAACTTTAAAGGAAATAAGTTTTATAATTAAATAAAAAGATATTTATATGTATATATTATTTGAAAATTCTCTTTGTATCTCACCTTTTGCGAGTTACATAGCCCTGTTAAGTAGACTTATTCCAAGCGATCAATACTGTCCATATTATGGTGGAGTTGGGCAGTTTCTCGACTAGTTGTTGTTATTCTACTCGTTTGATGGTTTAGAAAGCCAACCGTGATAGCAAGCCTGGTTACGTAATCCTGTCTTTATGTCTTGTGTGGCATAGTTTGTGGTTGGACACACTCATGTCGTTTCATTCTCTCTGTTTACCTAAGACACGATTTGTCTGCCTATACCTACCTACTGTATTTACCAGCTTATTTTGTCCTTCAAAGTATGAACCAGCAAATAAGTTTTAATACTGCCAGTTGTGTGTTTCCCGGCAACTTGCGATCTTTGTTTTTATTATACACAATAAGTGTGCACCTTAGAATCATATTTGGGAGCGTATAAGACACACAACACTTAGCTGGCGTTGAGATAAGATGTAACAACAACAAAATGGAGCCGTTGATACGTTGTAGACTATCGATCTTACAAGGAAGGTGGGTCTCAAACTTCTGCACTTGTGAATATAGTAATAATGATAGTAACAAGACCCCAAGCCGGGTGAGTTGCACATGTAACTCTCTCTCTCTCTCTCTCTCTCTCTCTCTCTCTCTCTCTCTCTCTTGGTTAATTTAGGTTAACATGGCTGGCCTAGATGGGGGGAAGGAGGTGTTTGTGAATTCGTTGCATATTTCTGACAGATCTTCACTTCTCGGCGCTGTTTGTGTTGGTACATATACGCCTGCAGAAGAAGAAATAACGCAAGCAGCTTTCTTTATTAAAACTCTACAAGCGAGTAGTAATATAATGTGTAGAAAATAATACATTGTTCAAGAGGCGATACTATACGTTTAATTGTAGTGTTCTTGTGCAAGAATAGTTGCGGTGCTTTGGGGTTCCGGGAACTGCTACATTTGGCTCTGGTAATTGGTAACTACTTGTGAGAAGCGGGTACTTCGCGAATTGTCCGTCATTTCGCTTGTGACGGTGTTTCAGACGCCGAAGTATTGGTGTTGTGCAAAGCAACCAACAGAGAAAGAAGAAAAAGAAGCAAACTGAAGGATAGTGTTATTTGTGGAGTTTAAAATATTCAGTTATCGAAAATAATAAGCCAGTACTAATAGTACATTTTTTGTCATTTTCGAATTTTGGGTTTATTATTTTATCTCTTAGAAACAATGCACACGCATCAAAGTCAATGATAATTAATTGCACTATATTTATTTACACAGCATAGTTACACAAATTTTACTCGCCATAAAGTCTGTTGTCGGGTCGTCATAATCAGGATTATTATTCTTTTGTCATTAGATTTCATATTATGTAATATCAGTATTAACGAACATATACATTCGACCAGTATAGCAAACCATGAAGCAGGCAAGAATCCGTATCGCCAAAATACCACAGACTACTCTGAGATTTCACTAAAAGATTTTGCTTAAGCAAGTGTAAATATTATTCACGCAAGGATAAACGGTCTGCTCTCCCCTTCAAAGCTTATATCTTTCATTTATAGTGTTATAAACTCAAAATTTTGGAAGCCCATATTATCGATAAATGAAACTAAACTTTTCAATTTTATAACTTTTCTTGATAGAATAAATTGTGGCTACACAAATAAATTAATAGTATATAGAAACGCAATGCCCATTTTATTAAACATTTTAAACTTTTTTGTTTTGTTTTATGTTTTATATCTGATATATGTATAATGTAATCTGAGTTGAATTTATTGCATCAGAACTTACAATAGAATCACCACGAGTATATTGATGAATCTGAATAGCATTAGATGAATCCGAGCATCATCTGAAGTCTGAATTGGCATTGTGTTAATGAGATTAGCAATTAGTTCTGCAAAGCAGGCTGAACTGCAGTCCACAAGCCATTAAATTCTTGGACTAGTATTTGGCTACTTTCTCGTTGAATGTTAGACTACAGATTCTCAATTGGATTGAGGTCAAGAGATTGTTCAGGTCAAGGCAGCACATTGATATTGTTTTCATTGAAAAAACCTCATGTTGGACCTGCTGTATGACATGAGGCGTTGTCCTGTTGAAAAACCTTATTGTTACCAGGGAGATCCAGTGGCAGAAGATACAGAACATCAAGATAGACCCCAGAATTTACATTCCCCTGAAGTCAAGACAAAGGAACTTGCCCATTTCCTAAAAATGCTCCCTAGATGTCAATCTTCTCTGCTGATAAAAAGAGTCTGTGCCATTATTGCCATTCCTTCTCGTCTTTTTACTCTTCGTTGTTGGCGAGTTTTGACGAGACAGATTGGACTCTCGCCTGAAAAATAGCATTGGACCATTCTTCTGCTGTTCAGTGTTGGTGTTGTTGAGCCCACTTGAGACTTAATTGTCGATGGTGTTGACTTAGGAGTGATGAATTTCGAATAACACGTTCAACCAAACCTCTTCTCTTCTCTTATCCTTTTCCTCGTCCTTATTATATTTTTCCTATTATCATTATTAATGTTACCCTCATAAAATTACACTGAAAACAAGTTGGGCAATTGTTGAATTTTTGTTTTGCTTTTTCAATTAGCGGGGCTCGAGTCCGTCTTTTCTAGAGGTGTGGACCTCCTCTCATCCCCTCTTCTTTTTCTCTTCCTCTTCTCTACCCTCTCTGCCCCTCTTACCTCTCTTCTTCACCCCTTTCTAGAAACAGCGAAGCAGTCAATTTCGACCTTCGCGAGATGCACATGGCCGTACAGACTCGTCTCAGAAGCCGCAGTCGCTCCTCCGCCGCTAATGATCATCACTCCGTTAGTTCCGGATCTTTTGGAAGCTCGGTTGGCAATCTGGAATACCTTCGCAACTAACAACTTCGGCCTTGTCCTCCCCTCCTCCCTCTTTCTCCATTCAATCACCGCAGCATTCAATGATTTCAATTCTGTACATTCACAGGGGATCTCTTTTACACGGCCTAATAAATACATCGATTGAATTGGTGCAGGATTTGATGACTACTTGTAATAATTTGTTATCACTTGTAAAATGTTTAAAATAATGACCTTGTGATTAAAATAAGTCAAACTTTAATTATTTTTTATTACTAAACGTCTTCGCATCCTGCCCTAGTTCCTTGATAATCTGATAATTGCATTGCATTGCATTTTATACTCGCTTCTCTATTTGATTTGTTAATTGTCTATGTATGTATGTGTGTCTCTATATGACGCAATGTTTCTCTTAGTCAGTAGTTCAAACGTACTCTATTGTATGTATAGTCTATTTATTTTCTGTCTTGACAATTGACTTTAGATACCTACCATTTCCTACTTTGTAATACGATTTAGCTATTTTACTACTTTCTTTCTTACTACAATATCGAGACAGACATTTAGATATTCGAGTGTAAGGTAAAAAGTGCAATTATTACTAAAGTATTCACTTTCAAATATATTTTGTCGTTATGAAATACTCCAATATCACGTCAAACGCTTCCAGTAGTCTTTTTTACTATGTACACTATCACATTATATAATTACTCCATCAACATTCAACTATCCATTTCATTTTATTGTCCTAATATTTCAAGTTCCTACTCTTATTGCTTCTAAAATTAAATATTTTTGTTTTTGTTTTATTTAATTTATGGAGCATTATGTTTTCATATTTATTTGCTCTAATGATGGTTTGTTTTGGTACACACTTGCGCCTGGCAATAGTGTATTTACGCAAATTTTGTTTCTATAATTTTAACACCTTCGCTTTCATAATACCATGTAGTCTGTTACTTTGTAGCTATCAATCATTAATATTGATCTGTGTATTGTAGTTTGTTATTGCATTATTCGTCTATTGCTTTATTTTTATTAGCGTTTTGAATTTCCAGCTTTCACGCACGACCCATCTTGATATCCAATTGGTACTTTTCATCATAATAACACTGAATATTATAATATGCACACCTGTTTCTTTCCTTTTTGGCTTTATTACAATGACGTAGTTTTGTTTTTAATTTGTTTTTAAATCTTAAGTAAACTTAGTATTTTTGGATTTGATGTTACTGATTACTCAGACTATTTTGCTAGTAGTATATAGTGTATTTAGCTTATAATGTGTAAACAGTATACCGAAATTGCTGATTTGCTGCATAGTTTATGCACGCCTTTATATTTTACATTTAACCAAATCTATTTTACTATAATATTGCTTATTATATTGACCATTACATAAAATTACACCAATTTTTAAATGTAATAGGTATATTTATGTACGTATGAAGATGAAAATAATAATGATTTGTTGAATCACCTATTTTATACTGCCTCTCTGTTATGTCGATTGTGACTAAAGGTCTACAGTTGTAACTCTACTGTCGTATATACTTGTGCTAATATCTATCTTCACAAAAATCATCTCCCCCACGTATCAAGTTTTCTATTTTTCTTCTTGGAGGAAAAGGCATCCGATATCATCTTAATCAGCCTAGTGGCTATCGACAACCACTTTCCCAGAACTAATCAATCATCCATATAGAGTATTACATAGTATCAATGGTATACTGTCCGCAGATTTATAGATTTGCCAATTTTTGACGTGCAGCTGAACTCATCTTTCTCTCCATTGAAGGGGCATTTGTGCAGCTAGTAGCCCAAACTCATATTCTTTTATGCTACACTCATCCATAAAGCACTGTATGGTAGCACTGTATGGAACCACTGTATGGTAGTTATCGGATGGATTCACATATTAAGCTATCCTCAATCACATTCGATATTACTATAGTCACTACTTTTTATTCCTAATTGATTGAGTACATAGAGTGTATGATTTTTTACTCCACATTCTATCTGAACGTTTCCTTCGTCAATATACAGTTGTCATATCCTCCTTTTTTTACCACTCCAACTGCTATTATATTATTCTATTATAATGCTATTACTATATACTATTCAACAATTCGGGTCTTCCTATGAAATCTGGTTTTTATTTCATTCTCCTCTCTGTTTCTAAATTACTGCTTTGTTATGTTTTAACTTTAGTCTCCCTTTTACACCCACTTGTTTGTATCCTCTTTCTTTACAAATTAACACCTTGGAACCAATACAAATGATCCATCCTAATCTGTCTACCAGGCGCTTCTTCCCTCATTTCTTTATGTTATTTTCCTACTAAAATTGTTTTTCTTCTCGTTGTTTTGAACTTTATCACCTCTTCTTATACCGCTATCCCTTTTAACAACTTCTATGTCTACCATTTACTTAACTGTTGCTTTTTATAGATTTGTATTGATACCACAATAGAGTCATAAGTACACTTAGAGACAACACATTTTCAGACGATATTCAAGCGTAGAAAACACAGTACTTCACAATAATAAAATTGTGGTACCCTTTAAATCATTAGAATGGAACATTTACAAGGCTAAATATGTATCTATGTACTTTAAAGTGCAAACAAATAACATTAATGCTATGAATTTCTCTCTGCTAGTGCGTGAAATATGACTAATATTTTGTTTCGTCTCCAGAATTATTTATGGCTCTATTGGTGTTACCGTCCACCTGTTACTATGGCATCTCCACAACCATACATTTCGCACTGAATAGATCTGATATATTTCTTGCCAATTAAATTTCTGTATACTGTCCCCTTTAGCGTTTATGTAAGTAAGTAAACATCTATTGGGTCTCTCTACTATTATTACGTCACTCACACTACGCCTGTAATTATTTCTTTTCAAATTGCAATTTAAATCCAACACGAATCTATATGAATACGTCATATAATATTTCAATTGCGCAACTTTGTAGGAATTGCACACCAAGAGTGGTCCCATTAATCTATGATAGGTTAGTATTTCCCCTTTCCTATTTTTCTACTCTACCCAATTTATTTCAAAGAGAATCAATATCTGTTTGTTTTTTGTAGAGATTAAATGGTGTCTTTCACTGAACATCTAAATTTTAATTTTATAAATAATTTCTATTAACTTAATTGTACTACTGTTTATAATACAAATTGCGGTATAAATTGTTAATTAAAAATAACCTTTAATAGCTTATGTCATTTTTATACAGACAGTAAGTGTGATTAAATTTAGAGGGTATTTTTAGATATCTATACTGGTTTCCCTTAAATATTTAAGTGTACTTCACATAGCAAACGTTTAGGCGCACCTTTTTCTTAGCTTTATGGGTTTCAATAGTTTGAAGAATAAATTAATAAGAACGGGTCCTTATTAATGTTGATATTATACCGTCGTTTGTCAGAGGCTATGTTTTTGCTATTAGCCACATTATTATTTAAGAAGGCCTATGTGTAAACATGAACGGAGACGTTATTTTACAACAGTTGTGTATTGCAGTATGCTTAGATTGTATTACTGTTTTCTATTTCTTCTCTTATGCAATTAGGTTCAATTTTCATAATATATCTAGATATATTTTACAGAGTTTTATTTATAAATTCATTAATTTCATTGAGTGTACATCTTTTCTACTCATTAGATTCAAATATGTAATGCAACATTATTATTTATAATTAAAACATACATATGTTTTAAATCTTCCTACATTACAACTATACAGTTGTGTTATTTTCAGTTTTATTTGAAAACAAATTGATATTTTAACGATTACCGAGTAAAAATAGGACATTGCATCATAAAAATATAACTTAAATTTATACCAGGTACTCAAAAATGGTAAACTAATATACTGAGAAATTATTATACATAAAACTTGCTTTGAACAATGGTATACATTGATTAGATAAATAATTTACCTTTAAAATGTTATTTATCTTTTTGTATGGTGTCAATTCTTTATAAAATAAATATGTTTGGACTACTGGTGTAGGGAATTGCAGGTTTAGTTAGATACAGATTAACTATGTAATTACGTAATTTCCCATAACTAAGTTGTTGAATTTTATGGTATAACATGTTTGCTATATGTCCCCTTATTTTTTTATGTATTGAATCTGCTAATCAATTGTACAATATCTGTATTGTTATCGATTTTTTCATACTGTTATATCTACGCTAGTCAAATCTTCAAGTGAAATAAAGTATCTTATCAAAAGAATACCTACCCTATTTTTTGTTTTGTTTCTTCTAATAAAGGGGTTTATCTGCAAATATATAATAATCTTTGAATGAAAATTGGGCAGTCTGATAACTATAGTACATGTTTTTCTAGATATGTATAGGAATTTTAATGGGAATATTCGCTACCCAAGAAAGTTTACAAAAAAAGTAATGAAACAATTGATGGGTCATAATTGTATCATTTTATTAAATAATATACTGTATTAAACATTCACAACAATTACAGCTTGCAATATTTTATTAGATTTTTTAATATGATGCCAAACATTTTTAATTTCAGTCCCTGACAAATAAAAATTTACTTTAAAGTAGTACTATAATTATTTATATATAATAATAAGTTTAATAATATATTGCAAAGTACATTTATTTCTTTATTATGTAATTTGTTTTTTATTTATATATGATATAATTTAATGTGAGGGTATCTCTTGTAATTCTGTGAAAGTGGTGGAGTTGCGGTCACAACTTCTATAGCAACATTTTTAATAAATATATTTTAAAAGAAAGTGTACCTACTTGTACGATTCATAAAAGTCGAACTTGCCTAATTACTGTCCGCTCTAGTGGAAACCTGCTACACTATGTTTCATGAAATCGCAGACGTAGAAAGTTACATTGGAAAACTCAATTATATAGATAGAAATGTCAGGTGTGATGCTCTTTTTGGTAGGTAATTATTTAATATTATTGCATATTCAATATACGTTGACTTCTTTAAAATGCAAATGGGTAATTCCATTATATTTCACGAAAACGTGTGTTTTACACCTCATTTAATTATAATAGCAGATATATACATGATTT
>JAYRBW010094581.1:0-43556 GCA_036023295.1 Invenusta paracnida | reverse complement strand
TAGCATCTCTCAAGCTAATTGCTGACGCTCTTGTTCTTGGCTTGGCCTATTCTACTTAGCATTAATGACTAGAGCTGTTAGCATCTCTCAAGCTAATTGCTGACGCTCTTGTTCTTGGCTTGACGATGTTATCGCATCGTCTAATTTATATAAGAAAATAAAATTATGAGGATAAAAATTTAGAAAAAAGCAATTATGGTACAAATTTTATTATTTTATCCCATTATTTTAATTAACTTATTAATATTGTTATAAATATTATTCTATTTATTATATAGCTTAACAACTAACTATGTATTCATATGATTTTTATTGCTTCTGCAAAAATGTTCCATTGCCATGAATTTTTTTGAATTTTTATTCTCATATTTGTTCTAAATTTTCCGGTTTAGATATACATATTACTTATTATTAATTTATATGTGTACATGCATTTTTAACAACAAGTACTGTAATAATTAGATTTTGGCATCCTTTTTATATCAATTTTTTCAATGTCTGTACGTACTATTAACATAGATATAGATTAACTATAATATTCATTTAAAGTATATTTATATCTATGACTATTAAGGCCTATTTTCCAAAGAATCCACAGTGCTATATTCTCTATAGCATTAGCGACTAGTCGAATCGGTAGCATCTCCCAAGCTAGATTGTGACGCTACCGCGTCGTCTAATAAATACTAATTCAATCAAATATCTCTAATGTTTCATTAGTCAAATAAACGATTGTGTTTTTAAATAAACTCAATCTTAAAACGAATATATATACATCAATAAAATTATATCAGAAAAAATAATTGTTAATAATAATATCTCTAATAGCAAAATATATTAAAATTATGCTGCATTAAACATTTAGCTTAAAAAACTATAGAATAAGTCGGGATGTCAGTTCACTCTAGTCGCTCATCAAGCAAGGAAGCTGGTGGAGGAGGTAAAAAAACCAGCTATGTTTTTCACATAACTCATTCAGGATCCGCCGGATCTCGCGATAAAAAGACACACAGTCGTAATGGAAGTCGGGGTAGCAATTTCGAGGAGAGATCACATATTTCACAACACGAGGAACAAAATGAACAACAGATAATCCATGAGGAGCACGAGCAAGAAATACAGAAACCAGTCGAGTGCAAGACGAAAATTTCCCCAGAACGTAATTCCACCGTAATCAGTATCCGTCAAGAGCGCGTTTCAACTAAAACTACAACAACAGGTCCTGCTCCAGGGAACGAGTACTTTCGACCGCCGAACTCAGCAGACCACCTGGATGGCCGAAGAAGTCGAGACAGCAACAATAGTCCAGTTGGACGATCCCCGAGTCGTGGTGGCGGTCAACGTATCCCTTCAAGAAACAAAGATGAGGCCTATTCTCTAGTAAGTTATCCCTCGGGGAACTACGTACTTGTTCCAGTGGAAGATATTCAGGAGAAGGCTGGTATCGTTTCCCCAGTAACCACGGCTTCCGGTAATCAGCAATCGACGCATGCACTGCAAAGCTGGCTAGAAGCTAAGCACAGCTACATTGTTTCTAGTCTTCTGCTCTTTGGAAATATGAACTTTTTTCAGGACACAGCATCATTGGAGGAAATTCCCAGCGACCTGTTCTACAATATGCTGCTTACTATTGAGAGGGTAAGAATGCGTGTGATTGGTCAGTTCAATGCAACGCCAATCAAGGCGCATTTTTCAATCCTTGACGAGAAGTTCGGAGAATTCAGAGCGGAGCAAGATCCGCGAGAGTTGCTAACGGCTGTTTTCTCGAATCTTGAACGGAGCTCCGAGAAACTTGCCCAATTAATCAATATCCATCAACGACTCGGAGTGGAGCAAACTTGGAAGTATAACGGCTGCTGCGAAGATTTCCAGTCTGCATCGACTCATGCGAATATTATGCAACTCATCCCACCACAGACGCCAGAGGGGACTATGCTTGCTGGATCTCTCATCGACTGTATCAAGTCAACAGAGCACGTGAATCTTCTGAAACACATTTGTCAACAGTGTGAATCACTCACACAACACGAATACTCTGGGCGAATAAAAGCAGCTTCCAAATTCCTTCTATTCTCAATTGATTTGAGCACTACTAACTTTCAACTGGTTCTGTCACCGAGCGAAACAATTCTTACAACTCAGTACGCTCTCAAGATTGTCACCTTGCGTCATTCCATTGACACCGTGGCCAGAGGTAATGACCTTTACAGTACGCTTATTTTTCGCGGTTTAGGGATCAACTGGGTCCACTGCTGGAATGGCATCTACTCAGAAATCGGAGATGCGGAGGCTCGTGATTTTGCTGCGAAGTCGACTTATCTATTGCTCTATGAAAAGGTTCACTTATACCCTCAACACCAGTTACCGAAGCTAATTTACTAATATCTTCTTTCCGAATTACTTTATTATCTGCTTTAATTAAATTGATTTAGAAATTTTTATTTCAATGTAGTATTTGGTGCGAAATATTACTGATTTATATTTTGTTTATCTAATTCCAACATTCTTTCTACTTGCTTTATTATTATATAAATAAAAAATACTTGAAATATGTTTTCATTCTTATTTAGCCAGGTTAATTATTGCAATAACCAAATTTAGAAAAACAATTTACATGCTTACTAATACGTCAGATATATGCGGTGTTAGCAAATGTAAACACAGCTCAAATATATATATATATGTAGTATAACATTCACACTTTAAATCACATTTTCAAATGTTATGTGTCTCTATAAAATATCAATATATAAAGTAGTTATATTATAATACAAAACATGAGAGAGTATCTCAAAATTTCCTTTTAAGAAATATCAATGAGAATCACTGTTTTTTTAATAAAACGATATTCTTTACATTTTATTAGAATTACAAAATAAACTTAAAAGATAAAGCTTGCTTTACATAAAATGTTATCATTATTATATTCACTACTTTTTTAAGCCGGAGTTGTGTCAGTGTTTCTAATAGACACATTAATAACTGACATTATTGACAAATGTTATGGTTGGCCCATAAACCATCCCAAGTTACATTTTATCAATGTACAATATAATGGTTTTGTTTCCATTATATAAGATGATGGAGAGCAGTAAAATAATTACATCAAAGACAAGCTGCTAGCATGGTAATCAGCAGCCGTATGCTTGCCCACGAAAATATTTTCAGCTGACATGATATAAAAAACGTTGAAGTCTCACTTTTTCACATAAATAAAAATTTAATTTAATTACTCGTACTTATTTTTCTCTCATAAATACAACGATTTTCTATTGACAAAAATGTACTGTGATACATATAAAATCAAAATTCTATGTTTAATTACATGCATGATCATAAACAAATATGACGCAATAGATTATCGATTGACATATTTTTTATTTCTTTTGAAACAATAATTTCATTCTTTCTTATGCCATAAATCATATTTCCAGAGTTTTACATGACCATACATTAATTAATTACTTTTTAAGCATGTAATTAATGATATTTCTGGATATTTTAATTTTAGAAGTGCTCTTCCTCTCCCCTTCCCATAATGTAAAGCGTATCCAGTGCATGGTCACATCCAAACTTTCTAAAAAAATCGTGGTTCTCTGAAAATCATCTATTTGGCGATATTCCTCAATTGTATATGTATATTGCATACCTACTAATAATATAAATATAATTTTCTGAAATATTGTATTATTAAGTATAAGTTCTTGATCACTTAGGAGAATAAGTATAAATGTAATATTTCATTTCATTGATATAAGAAAGTACATGTTAAAACATTTTAAATAATCAACAAGAATATTTAGTAATCGTCTGCCACCCATATTTGTAATATCTATGGTTGAAATAGTTCGTTCACTCAACAATACATAATATTTAATATCCTGGAATAATCAATATTTTTTAATTCAGAAACTTCACTTTTATGATGAAGATAAAAAAGCATTGTTTGACGGTCAATATTTACTTGAATGCTTAATTAAAAACATATCAACCTCAAACAATGCATTTTCACTAAATATTAATCTACATAATATTATATATATTATAAAATTTTGTATAAAATGTAAGTCAGTTTTTAATAGAAATTGAAGGATTACAGGACAGTGTTGATATCATTATTAAGTTGTTAATTAATTGTTAAATTATTTCTGAGCGATTTGTGCAATAAATAAGTTCCTGAGATGAATTTTTGAAAAATTTTACAAAGAAAATTTTTTCTCATTTTTTTCTCAAACTATTAAGTTGAAGTTTGATTTAAAATAGTAAAGACACCATAAGGAATAGATATTATGTCCATTCCTTGAACTTGGTTTTGAATTGATGAATTTGGTTTTTGAAACGTCAAAAATACGTTTTACTTTGAATGATTTTCTGCGTAAAGATATCTAAATGTTTAGGTATTATTCATGTATTTAAGAACCTTTTCTTCTATAGTTCTTATATATTAAGTACAATTTTGGCAACTGAGAAAGAAATTTATTATATTATTTTATTTATTATATTTATTAAACATACATTAATTATATGATATACATAATTTCTCAATTTGCTTAACTTTCGAAATATTTGTTTTATATGTTATGTTTATTAGTAATTATTATTTTTTTTAAATGCAATATTTAATCCATTTATTTGACGATGCGGTGAAAATGTAAAGCTATAGTCTATATGTCCTCATAAATGATCGAAATCAAATAAGACAATTAATAATATATAATGAGTTTATAAACATTTATAAATTACAATTAATTAAAATTTACTAGGTTATATATTCACTTTAGTCACCACATTTGTTTCAACATTTAATTATATATGTATTTATTTAAGTAAATTAGACTATACAAGGAAGAACATTATGATAAATCCTTAAACTATTCATCAAACCAATAATATTGTGTAAATCTGAAAATGTAAGATATCACTATACAAATATATACAAAGTATATAAATATTATGCCACCTAACCTGGAATGCTGGGATAATGAGCATATAATAATTAGTAACAAAGTAATTATTCAAAGATAAGAAATAATTCGCTTAATTTATTAAAGGGGGTTGTTTTTTACATATTATTTGTTTCCCTTATTCTAATTGGTTATTTTATTTTAGCTTAAATAATTGTTTATAAATTTAAATTATATCTACATAATTAAGGTTTTTCTATAAAACACAGTCTTATAAAAATACAATATTCAACACAGATATGGTATTTAACAATGTTATAAATACGTTATTTGAATTCAATTCTTCATAGTTATTCATGAAACAAATATAAAATTATGGTTTAAAGACTATCGACCAAAAATTTAGTTTTCAAATTTAATATCTATTTGATAAAACTTTAGTTAACATATGGCAAACGTAAATATATAAAATCAATTTCGACCATCGACATTAGTGTTCAGAACTTTTATTAACTTCCACAATGTGTTGCGGCATATAAAGCCAACAACATTATTTTTTAAATTATTGGCACTCATATTATGTTTACATGCCGAAACCAAGTTTCAAATTAGAGGAGCTTAAAAGACCTCGAAAGTCTCATTTTCGATTGACTTATTCGACAAAATTGTCCCCATTACCAGAAAATGGAATTATCGAAACCAATTATAATGCTAGAACAGTACAGACTGCTACTGAAAAGAACCGTGATATTTCTACCTTAAAGGGAAAGGCATCAAACACAGGTGGAAGAATACGTTCGTCAAATCGTCCTACACCAAGCGAAAGAAGCTCTCGAACATCTCTACTACGCAATTCTACTAATCAAGCTATTGCTAGAAATTGCATCACCAGGATTTCACAACGACCACCAGTTTATACACGTGTCGTTTGTCTAAAAACACATAAAACTCCGCCAAAACCTGCAAGACAAGAGTTCATTGAAAAGCGCCGATTATTAGAAACAAGAAGTCCAGGTTCAATGACCAGTGACGAAATTAAAACTGTAATTAAAACAAATACCTTATTATTTTCTGGAGATGATAACGATGAATATGATGTAGAAGTTAATAAAGGAGATTTACAGGAGATAAAAAAACAGTCTTCGAAAGATCCATATAAACCAGTATGTAGTGAAGATGATATTATTGAAGTAAGAAAATCACGTAGGTCAATTACATCCGATAATACAAGGGAAGGGAATTGTTTTTCAACTGAGGTTAATATTGGAAGTGATTACGAAAAGCAAAGAGTGTTTACTCACGTAGACAACGTTGATAATACATATCTCACAAGCGAATATCACCCTGAAAATGACGGAACAAAAAAATTGAGTTCAAGGAAATCAAGTTCAATTAGGAAAATGTCCCATAAAACTTCTGGGAATGATGATCGTAAAAATTCTAAATTGGATTTATCGTCTGACAATGAAGGTACGATAACTAACTGTTTCATTTTATTAGAAGCTATTGACCCCCTTTTTCAAATGGTTTCTGAAGCCAGCGGTGGTGATGACGAACCTTTGTTTAAGTCTTTAAAGTCGTGTATGAAAGCAGTATCATCAGGTCCCTTAACATCAAAGAACTACAGAAGAGTGGTCAAACGGTTATATAAGTCCAACTCGGCATGCTTTAATGTTAATTCAATGAAACCTGCAAATCTCCTTGAAAATTTACTAAAAATGTTTAGATCTGAATCATCGATGCTTGATAAGTGCATAAACGAATATGTTACCCAAACCTTATCATTTACACAATCATGTCAAAACGAATTGTGTAAAACTAGATCATTATTTAAGGATACCACAGATTTGCTGCCTATAACACCTATTTCGTCATATGAAATCACAACAGTCCGCGACATGATTAATAGACCTTTCCTAAGGAAAGATCGTCTTGAAAATTGCAAGCACTGCAGCAAGACCTGTCCCCAAACAGTTTCGGCATGTCTAACTAGTGCACCCAATTATCTCATTCTCTCGGTCGACTTAACTGTTAACGGTCAAATAGGGCTACGTAAATCATTAGCCTTTGGAAGGAAGCGATATGAACTTCGAGTCCTTATTCTCTGTGACGACGCATCTGTAAATGAGTCTACAACTCTGACTGGTGCGTCATATAGCGCGATTATCGCACCTGGTAAAAATACCGGCTGGACACTAGTCAAGCAGGGACAACGTTATCCAATTTCAGAAAATGAGGCCAAGCATTTATTCACGAAAAGAGCTGAGTTAATACTATACAAGAAAGCGGCATAGTTTTCTGCAAGAACCCTTTTTTAAATCAATTTATTATTTTGTTTTATCAATAGTTATTTTAATTTTTATCTATGCGTTAAAAATTGTACACTTAATTTGATCCTTCTTCTATTTGGCATTTCTTGTGCACAATATTCAATAAATTTTTGTTAGATTATTTTCAAAATTGACTTTTAAATTACTTTTTTAAATGAAATTTATCTTTGACTAAACTATAACGTTTGGAAACTACTCGACAAATCTGATGATGCACTGCAAAGAAATAAAACTAACTGTATAATTAAAAAAATGAAAAAGTGTAATGTTAATGGTAAATAAAATAAGAACTGAATGGATACATACATGTTAAAATTAATTGTATGGAGTGAATTTAGAAAATATTTGAATTGAGAAACTATTTCTTTCAAAAGGGAAGCAATTTGAACTGGTCTGCGATATTCAATTCATCCAAATGTTAGAAAAATTTGTATCAACAGTATGCATAAAGTATACATGAGTTTGTATATTGTATATCACGTTTACAATGGTTTACTGATAGTTTATTTGAGCTTTTATAAATTTACTGTTGATGAATTTTTTATTATGAATCAGAAGTATTAATAGCTCTTGAAATAAGTAGTTTCTGCTTTTAAAATGGTTATTACTGTATAAAAAGTATTATAATATTTAACAAAGATAAACAACTTCCAGTAAAATAACTGTTCTTATATAGTTTAGTATAGTGTATAAATTATATGGTAATAACTAATTTTATTAAATCTACTAGCATTGCGCAAGACTTTTCCTACTATAATATATCAAACTTTTTATATTTTTTGATTATTAATCATTTTAAACATAACATTTGTATTAGCTTTAATATGTAATTATCGAAAAGATATGAAAACATAAATAGTTACCTACTTATTGTACAATATATTCTATACCCTAAAGAATGCATACAGGTAGGCATACCCCTTGTATGTTTTTAAAAATTAAAATCGTATACTACCTAGTATACTACTTTAACAAAGGTATTACAATCTCAAAAAGTTTTACTTGCCAAACTATCAATATAAGGTTCTGATTAGATTGAAAAAGGCACTCTTTATATGTTAAAATGATTTTTTAAATAAAACAAATGAAAATTTGTAAATAAGAAGACACTAAATTAAAAGAGTCTGTATATACGTCGCGTTTGAGGTGCATAGAGACGATCTTTAGACACGATTAGCTTGGAAGACACTGGATGAAATACTGTTTCAGGATCATGAATATAATTTTTTTTTTGTGTTGTGAATACTTGTGTTTTAGTTAATACATACTAAATAGAGATATCCTATCTTCTTTATCTGCAAAAATTATTAATTATATTTTCAAATATCTGAAGGATGACAATACGATAAACAGGTAAAACCCATTTTCTACACATACTCTATAGCATAGAGTAATGATTATAATAATTACTCTATGCTCTATAGGATTGAAAAAATGCTCTCCTATTCAAATAGAACTGATTATGTGTAACATATTAAAATATAATTTTAAAAATCTGTAAAATTAATTATATTAAGCACTATTTATGTATAGGTGCGATAATATACATACGACAGTAAATTCGAAATTCTAATTGTTGGTGTGTGTGTGTTCCCCACCCCTTCTTTACTCTCGGTTCTCAGGGACAACCCATAGACGGAGACAGTGTATGAACTTTGAGTCAATCTGGCGTGACGCCAATGTCATCACAACTTTAACCATGCATTTAATACAGAAAAGATTTTTATAGATAACAAATTGAAGAATTTACTATATATCTCAAAGAATGAAATATTTGAAATCATGGGAAATTTCAATGCAAACATCGCTTAAGTTAAAATTTATAAAGATATATGCTTGTACAGGGTTCTACGGATTACTAAAAAGGAATACAAAATGAATCGGGAAGAAAATTGGTTAAACTTATTTCAAGAAAACCAGATAATATTATAATATATATATATATACCAACACTTTAAAACATGAACATTTCTCGATGGTCTTAAAATATAGTATAGACTGTACGAGATCATGATAATTGGATCATAGATATAAAAAATTGATAGGAATATGATAGTTGTAGATATTCTCAAAGAAACAGGTTGTGAATAGGATTATGCACTTTTGATAGTAGTGATGAAAATAAGATTGAAAAAAGTAAAAAAAAAGGATAAAGAGTAAATATGTTTATATGTACAACTGAACTATTCAGCCTAATATTACATGAAGAAAAAAAATTATTAACTAAACTTACTAAAATGAAGACTTGACAAACTTTGGAGAGAATGGAGAGAATATATAGTCAAAAATAAACAGCAGCAAACATATGTCAAGTTGAAATAAAGTTGAAATAAAGGGAAAACTTCTTTTATTAATTTGAGAAAAAGATGAAACGAATATGCTGAAATGGTATATAGATAAGAGTTAAAAATAAATGAGCTTTTGTGATCAGTGAGTATATAAGTGAACAAATGAATTTGGAGAGTGATGAACAAAATTATACCTATGTAAGATATCTCTAGAAAAATTTACATTCAGGGTGGATTAAATTTTAATCAATTGATTTAAAGTGGTGAGATAATTAGAAGTATAATTAATGAACTCTGTAAAGTATTTGTTGATGAACTTATTGTAGGTAAGTATTACAATCATCTAAATTTATTTCAGCAAATTAAAAAATTAAACATAACCGAAATACTAGATATATGTTTTGTTTCTGTAAGTTGCCAAAAAAGGATATATATACGACTATTGAATTCCGGCATTATTAAGAATTGCTCTTATTCATCATACACGTAAATAGTTCTGTTGAAGGTTGAAAATGAAAAATTTGTAAACAAACAACTACCATTAGAACAAACTGAGTTCATGAAAGAATGTGGTACAAGAGATCAGCTCGCAAACCTGCGATAGATCGATAACTTTAAATCCAGAAAAAATCTTTAACGAACAGGATGGTTTAGGTATACTTTAAAAGGTTATCATTTAGTTATTATTGGTTAACTTGAAATTTATGGAAAGAATCTATAACCGGAATCCAAAAATCATTAATTATAAATCTTTTTTTGTGCCAAATAAATTAATATCTATTGAACATTAGTTCAGTTCATAAATTCGTTTCAGTTCAATTTACATTTAGTTTCATTTTAGTTCAATTGGTTTCGGTTTAACTCAGTTTATGTAGTACAAAAATTTCTGAGAATTATAAATTATCTGTTATATATTATAGGTATAATAGGGGGCCCCCATATATGTAACATAGGTATGGGCCTCATATCTGTGTATAGATAGGTTACATTTGTATAGGTTGGGACCCTATATTTGTCAGTGTAGGTAATTGGGTTCTATATTTGTGTAGGTTTAGGCCTCATTAATCTCTAAGAAAAGTGGTGCCTTATCATAAGCGTATTGCTCCATAATATTTTGGAGAGGCTGCATGCTTTACAATTTTCGACACAAATAATAAATTCAAAAATTTCTGATAAAATCACATTTGCTATATGTTGGAGGAGCGGTTACAATCCCTTATGTTTCTTGGAGGAAAAGATCCCTGCTTGGATGGGAATTAGCCAGTTATGCAGAAAAAGGTGGATAAGGGCCCACCAATTGAGTAGGAAAGACCCATTCTCTGAAAAATCTAAGAGAGAGCTATAAAGCTTTCCTGCTTGGTGGCCCATGTAAAGATGAAATTATAGATTGGAAGTGAGTGGTATTTACATTTAGAATATTCATTAAGAATAATATGCTCCGAAGAAAATGATATGGAAATTTTGCAATAATATCTTGCTGGTAATATAATTAGATACATTTTTAAGCATTTAATAATATTTTGTTTTATAAGTAAAACACTATTACAACATAATGATGATTTTCTTTGTATTTGTATAAGCTCATTTATTAATAAATATTTAAAAAGTGTTAGAGAACGGATTTTTATAACGGATTATATATCTCACTTATAATTTAATTACTGTGAAATTATATTCCTACTATTCTGGTTAAAACTGTTATCGAGAAGGTATTTATTTTATATTGCAACTTATTATTAATGATTATATTGAGCAAATTAGTATCAAATAAAAATAGAACTGTTTTACAATGTAGTTATAAGTATAATTATATATAATATACTCTTAAATTGGATTGAATAAAATATTATATAAAAAATATGCATATATATTTAAACTAATCAAATTAACTAAAACTAATTAAACCATAGTAAAAATATATAAAATTTACATAGAAATATATATGTATATACATATTTAATGCATATATTATATTATATATTAGTATTATTGTATTATATCTAGAGTTGAACGTGTTACTGGAGACATATGACATAAATTATGATATTATATAACCAGATGTGTTTTTTTTTAACACAAAATTTAAAAATGTACATATAGAAAAATAGAAAAATATTTTAATCTTACAGAGTTACTCAAACACGTGTAACAGTGCACGCAGTATTTGCACAATTTGTGTGCATAACAAAAATTTGAGACCTTTTATAATAGTTCTACAATTTTTATATGTTGTATATTACATACAAGTTCAATAACAAATGTGTACTATACCTATTTATATTGAAATCTAACTGATATATTATAGTATATAATTTATATAATTGGAAATATTTTCCTTTTCGTGTGCAAACGTTGTGTACATGCTATCATTATAATGCAACAATTTTAATATATGACACAATTTATTGATGTTAAACTTGAACACACAGAGCGTTATTAGGGTCGATTATTAACATACATTTAATTTGTTTCACAATTCAAAAGTCTTGGTAACATTAATTTCGATACTGTTTGGGTAGCACATACACACACATGCATAAGTTTTAGGATAATGTATAATTATAGATTTGAAAGCGATGTTCTTTATGTGAGGTATTTAATATAATGAAGAAAAACATATTCGCGGTACCATTTTGAATACAGTTTCCATTGTAAACATGTTAACAACTTGTGTATTACCGACGTTAATTGGATATTGTAAATCAGGCAATTTGTTAGCTCTTAAACAGATTTTAGAATTGAAATCTAGAAATAATCGTCGTCTAATAATCTCAAAAAAGACGGCTCTTGGATGTTCATGTTTACTAATAGCATCAAAAAACGGTATATATTTTGACATTGTCTATTCAATTTCATTATTTATAATTTTTATTCAATTGATTTATTATGCCTTTAGCTTTACTTTAATTTAATTGTCCCTTAATTTTAATCATATTTTTGAGGACTCAAATATCGTAAATTTGACTTTTCCTGAAATTTTTAATTGGTAATTTGCATAACTATAAGACATAAAATATAAATTGATTATTTAAAAATAGTACTACTAGTACTAGTATCTACTACTACTGAGTACTAGTATTAGTTTATGTTTTGACTTAGTTTAATGATTATGATTGACATTATTTAATAATTCATCATAATTATTTTATATATTTATTATTAATATTTAATCTAATACTAATAGACTAGTATAGTTACTAATACTATTATTAATATTAATAATAGTAATTATTACAATATTAATAGGATATAATATAATAATAATGACTAACATTAAATAAATTAGTGATTCATTTAATAATTATATATCATTTTTATTTACAATTACAATAAATGATACATTATTACTGTAACTATTAGATCTATTACATATTACTATTAGTATACTTATAAATTTATTGTTTATATGATTTTTATATAATTATTTTTCAGTTATTTATTTTATGGCTATATCTATGATGGCAAGGCTTTAGTATAACATATTATTGAATCCAGATATAGACCATATTCATAGCATCAGATTTTGACATATCAGATTAGTATAACCAATAAAAATATAATTGATTTGTTTTCTGGAACCATCTCCATTTTGGTTAAAACAATTTCTTATTATATTATATCATTTAATTTTCAAAACATGCTTCATTATTTTTGAAATAACTAGATAGCAATATATAAGCATGCTATTTAGTTTGTTAGAGATTATATTTTTTTGATTTCTCTATTAATATAATAAAAGAATGTCAATAATAAAAATAATTGTTTTGATTTACTTAGAATACAATATTGAAATATTCTTAATTTATTTCTAGGAAGAATTAAATATCTAACAAATGGAAATATTAAAAATATATAGTTAAATTTGATATTACACCCCCTGCAAAAAGAAATGCGACAAATTAAATTAGAGTCTTTTTTAAATTATAAATTTATGCAAATAAGTGAGAGATTAATTTTGGTCAATATAAGCCAATATTTTGTCAACTTCAGTTAAGAAATGACATAATGCAACTGTGTTATTGATTTCTCCTCAATCCAGACATCTGTTAACTAAAAAAACATGAAATTTTTTTTGTCGCGTTTCTTTTTGCAGGGGTTGTATATATTACATGCTTTTTGTACAAGAAGCACATTTAAAAAATATTGTTCTATACTAGATTTTAAGTTCATTTGTCTTGTTAAAAATATATTTTTAGAGTACAGGTTTAATGAAAATCCACTAAAGGTTTTGACATAAACATAACAAATCAATATTTTATAAAAACATTACTTTTTATTTTATGCAAATAAAACATATTATATAGATTAGGTGCCATATGGTGGTATCTACTACAACAGAAAGAGTAACCCAATGCTATTCTTTTGTTTGTGATTATTATTTATTATGATATGTATATATTAAGTACATATTTCATTATGATTTAAAATTTTTATTCAAAATATATATATTTAAACAAATTTAAAATATAAAATGATAGTCTACATTGTATACATAGATAACTTTGGGTACAGAAAGAGATATAGTAAGTATTATGTGTTATTATAATGTATTAATGTGTGATGAAATCATCTCTCAACATGTGAAGGTGTGACATGCCTTGTTGTGTTAGTTCAGTTGTATTGTTGTTAAGAATGATAGAGAGAGCACAGTCTGGGACAGCATGAGTACAGATTTTTTTGTATACATGGCTATGTCTAAAGGTTAAACAGAGTATGAGGGCTTGCTCTACAATTACTCATTCATAACTCTGACTAATTGTTTATGATAACATTTCCTAGTGAAGTACATGTGACAAATTGCAAGGCATTTTTGCTATAAGTAAACCTGTGCACTGTTATAACAAAATCAAAAAGCATCTTTTAAACAGGTAACACTTTTTTATAGATAACACAAACTTTGGGAATACCTTCAATAGGAAATCCTTATATTTTTATTTATCCTAAATTAAAAATCTTAAAGTACTTCTAGCAGTGGGTACATAATTTACAAAGTGAACTATTCAAAGAGTTATTTCTCCAAAGTAGCTTTGTAAAAATTGATTTCATTTACACAAGTACATCAAGTATCTATTTAGTGTTTCACATAATATGCTGGATGATCTTCAGTATATGAAGACTATTGATAACACAAATATACAGTTCAATACTGATAAAACTGATTTTCTCAGTATTGGTAATGTCAATTAAAATAGTGAGGTCAAATAGATGTTCAGCATTCTATCTGATATAAAAGAGAAATGACATTCATGATTTAAATGCAAGTAAATGCAAAGTCATATTTATGATTGAACAAACACAAATTCTTTCTTTTGCATCAGACACTCTTTTCAAAAATTGGCAAAGACAATCAATTTAAGTATAAATAAGAGACAAAAGAAACATGAGAAGAGCATAAGTGAATGACCAAAAAACTACTAAAATAATTTACAGAAGAAAATACAAGTATCATGCTAAATTTATTGGAATCTTTTGGTTGATTGATCTACAAATTCAGTTAAATTTACAATAGGAAATGTGATAAAAACGCACATAAAGACAACATTCTGTAATCAATAACATTATAAATTTAAAAGATAGTACAAACTGTTGATTACAGTTTAATTATTTTTTAAATATTTGAACATAAATGTAATTGAGTAAAACAGGCCAAAATATTATTAAAAAAACCTTTGAGAATGGTATTTGTTGATGACACCAAAAGCAAACTTTTAACAAACATAATTGCTTTAATATCAAAGAACTGTCCTTCTTTTTCAAGAAGAACTATATCAGAAGTATATGTTTGCATCATTACAAAACATTTCTTTGGGGTTGATGCAATTTAATGTAGGAATTTCGGTCATTTAGCTATGAAATTGATTGTTTTTATAGTGCAAATTCCCAGGTTGATTACTGTTTTTAAATGTGTTGAGGATTCTAATTAACATGTATGTAAACTTGGAAATATAGTCCACAGAAACAGCTGATCCTGATCAAAAATGCATTCCAATGTTAAAGAAGAATTATTAGGTAATAATTCTTCTTTAACATTGGAATGCATTTTTTTCCTGATCTTTAAATGTTAAAATGTATGACATTTAACATTGATAAGTTTTTATATTTCATACAATCTAGAAAATTGTGCTTCATTTATTTCATGTACATGTCAAATACTTGTTTAATTTAGCAATGTCAAGTACAATGGTGAGGTCTCCATAATGAACTTTTATTTCTATGTTTACCCAAGAGTAAGGCTTGCAACATCAAAGCAGTGAGTCAGAAGTCTACCAACTGCCTCATACATAAACTTTGCAGAAATGTCATACTTAGAATGGTAATGGTATCACCAGTAGCTACATTAAGTTAATTTTAAATTTAACATGAGATTATCCAAGTTCAGGTACATGCATTTGACCCCATAAGTTCAAAATGAATAATTTTATTAAATTTTGTTAGAAACATGGTAGTATATTTTAACATTTTAAAAGGGTAATTTTGTTTAAAAAACATTTAACCTTGAAATAATGTAAAAACCACCTGGGTATCAAGTGACCACAATTTGTTATTGTTTAGAACCAAACTTATTCATAATTTAAAACTCTTGAGATTTGCAAAAGTAAAATTTATTTTGTTAGTGTAACAAGGGTGCACAAAGCTTTTAAGTCCCAGGCTTGAAGTAAAATCCTGAAGAGTATATCACCCAAAAATGTAAAAAAAACTTTGTTCAAGTTGTTTGATACATTCTTGTATACTTGTCTACAAAAATACTAAATATATTTTTGCTCTTCAGGGATAAAAAATGGTCACCCATGGCAGGTGATTTTAATGCTGGGCAAGTAGTTTATAAAATAAACTAGTCCAGCTGGCGAGTGCTCTTTTCTTAGGCAAGATGTAGAGAAAACTCCATGCTTTGGCAAGAAAAGGTGTTTGACTCATTTAATTTTGTGTAACATACCTAAAAGAGAATGTTGTTGTAATTGTCACTTTTTATAGAGGTGGCACGCATAAATTAAATGCTGTCAGAATTATGATGTATTATTTATGCAACCTTCTAACTAGGAATTTGGCTAACATATTACTATTATAGGTTTTTCTACTCTATTTGTAACTATTTCCATGCCCATATTTACAAAGCTTACAGTTAATACTGCCACACATGTGGTGTCTGTTATTAATAAATTCCTGCATCTTTAACTTAGTGTGAAAACTGTGCTACCCTAAATCAACTAGAGAATATATTATGTAATATATGCACATACACCCAGTGAGTTATTAACTTAGCAGCCTTTAACTTAATAAAATATAACCAACGAATTTACTGCCTCCAAAGTGTAGACAGGTAATTAACAACAGAGACATTAGGGATTAAAATAATTTACATTTGCTTAGTCTATTGTTGTCATATTTTGGATGTTGAACAAAATATGCTACATATTATTAATTATTTTTTTTAAATCTATTTTGCAAAACCTTTTAGGGAGTGGAATGACTATTGTGCCATTGTTCTCGAATCATGCTCCAAATAAACTGAAATACTTGAATATATTAATAATTGTATTCAATTTTAATGTTGGAATTTTTCTAAAATTTCTGGTGGGCTAGTAACTTTTTTTGGCCACTCGACTGGCTGGCTAGTAGAATTTTTCTCAAGTTTTCATATTTGCTCTTAGAGACACAAAATAATAAAAAGTCTTATTTGTGACACCCTCTAAAATTTAAAAAGAAGTATGCTATGTCCAATTATCTAAAATCTTATAGCTTTAATAGCTTTTTGCATTGTGAAATAAAATTTGATACACATGACCCCCTCAAAATAAGTAAATATATTTTCAACTTTTGTAGCTTCTTCCTGTATAACTTTTGAACATATAGGTTGTCTACAAATCTTGATAGCTTAGCACTTAACCAATTTTAAATTATGGGATGGTATTAGTCCCCCAAAATGTAAAAAATACATAATTAGTGAGAAATCTCCAGCAGTTTCAATACCTCTTGACTTATTTATTAGCAGTTTTTACACTAAAATTTGTTTAAAAATTATACATTTTAAACACATTTTAACCACTCATTTAGTCATCTTTGATATTTCCATAACTTCATAGGCTTATGATATGGTTTAAATATCAAACAAGGATCATGGTTGTAAAGAAGTTAGCCTTCAATGAATTAATACACATTTTTTTGATTATTTTTTATATATTTAATTTTTAACAAACAATGGGAATTTATGTTTAAATTATATGTCATATACAGCAATTATTTTATAGCCAGATTCTTTAAAATCTCCAAAAATCATTGCTGAACATTTTGTCTCAATTAGGCCTACTCTGCATTAAATATATTTTCTATGTTGTGTTTTTCAGAGGAAGTAATATAATGAATTTTTAAATAACATTTAGACATTATAAAATACATATATTTTTATTAATCTATATCTATATCCATTTATATTAATTATATCAATTGAAACTATTTAGTAGTGGTATTACTAAAGAGTATCTTAGAATATTAAGATTATGATTTTATATTTTAAGACTTTTAGTCATACACTAAAAAAAGAGCTTATTTTTTGGTATGTTTTATTAAATATCATGTATATTAGAGTTTTAATATAATGTTTGAGAAGGTCACAAAATAATCATTTTTAATATGACTTCTTAATTAATCTATGTTATATTATACTCCATTTGATTACTAATTAAGTGCTATATAAATTTAACTGTCTACTAAAACAAAATAAATGTTACAAATGTGCATTTATACACATTGATGAATATATTGTAAAATTTCATACTCAACTATATAAAAATATTATCAGTCAGAATTATGACATATATATTTATTATTATGATTGTTATGTGAATTATCAGACTATGATTAGAAAGTTTAACATGCTTCATTAAGACATTCTGAGGGTGACACAATACAAATATGTATGGTCAAATTTTCTTACAAGTTGCTGCCATCATTGTATGTTTTTATTCAAAACCATTTTAACTTACTACTTCATAAAAAAGCATGTAAATAAGATAACATGTGCCTAAGTGTGCCTATTTTTTTTTACAAACAGTCTGAGAAAACTAACTTTGATAAAAATATTTTAGTTTAATGTAGATCATTCATAAACTGTACTTAACAATATATTGTATTAAACGTAATGAATTCATAAAATATATTGTTCTATAGAAATTAATGTTTGTTATGAACTTTATATATTTAAATAATATGTTTGTATTTACAATTGTTGAGTGTTTTGGTAATTAAAGTTTAAATGTGATATTACATATATATGAAAATTTAATTTATGGCTATTTAATGCTATATAAATCCACTTGTTAAAAGCAAGACATTTTTGTTTATGCATGGAGTATTTAGTATAATAATATTACTTCAGTATAGCTGAATAGTTTTTCTTATGATTATATATTTACAAGTATAATATATAATCAGTAATATATGTAATTTCTGTTAAAAATATATATGTACCAATAATTTTCTTATAAATAATTGTGTTACATTGTAGATTGGTCATTTTTGTATATTAGTCATTTTATTTTATAAACTGAAATATATGTATGTTGTATTATAATTTCGTGTTCAATATTTAAAAAATATACATATTTTCATATATTCAGAATTAGGTAATGTAAGCTAAAGTTATAATAATGTTTTACCTCTATACAAAACCTGAGATGGTATTGTTCTAAAATATTCTAGCTAATCTGATTTTTGACCCATTTAAGCTTGCTGCATAATTTAAAAAATTGAAGGAGATTTTGGAACTCATAGGTTCTATCTGTAAATTCTATCTAAACATAGTTATTAAAATATAAATCTTGCATGGTTAAATTTACTCTTGACTACTTGCTATTAATTGTTATCAATATCCATGTATATAGTATTACAGTATTAACAATTAATTTAATATGATCACTTAATTTCTTTTCATTTTGTTAATTATACTTCAAATTACTTTATTTGCATATATTTTATTTCGTTTGCAAATTTACCACATTAATAATTATAGTTATTATTAAGCATTAGACTATTTTGTAATTTGCCTATAATATTCTTTTTAAAGAATATTATTGCCGTTTAAAACTGTATTGAACACTATTATGAAAATTATTAGAACAGAGATGTAAGTTTTATATTATAGTTAGTTATACCAGAAAATTGTCGTCTATTGCATTTTTATTTATAATGAATTATTTTCTGGTTTATTTTCTAGATTATGTCTACTTTGAGACATCCGCAACTGCACCATATCAGATTCGACGAATTGAAGAGCTTAATAAAGTAATTTACCTATAGTTGTTTGTGCAATAGTACTCTGTTCAGTCTTACTTTAAAACTTATTTGAGAATTTTACAATTTACACTTCCCTATTGTCTCTTCTATCAGACTCAGACTGGGGCAGTTGAGGCAAAAGTTACTTGTTTCTACAGAAGACGTGACATCTCAAGTACCCTTGTTCAGCTCGCTGATCGACACCAAAGTATGTTTATTGCTTTGTTGATGATTTTTTGAGTTTACTTTGTAATCACAATGAATTACCCACTGGTTAATTCTCTAGTTTTAAGTTAACCAGTGCTAATAAACTGATGTTTAAATAGTAAAAGCATGCAAAACTTGATTATAGCTAATTTGGCTGTATAATAATATTAAAGCTTACGTACATTTTCAATCTGTAAAAGTGGGTAAAGCTTTGAATATTTTAAATTATTCGGTTATTATTGTAGAATTTAAATTTATTATTCCATTTCTTTTGTAAATCGAACCTTTGATTTTATTAACACATTTAATAAAATTCTTTATGTTTTGCAAATAGTGATTAATTAAACTAATCAAGGCGTAAGTTATTTTAATACGGTGTCCACTCTTAAAAACAAAAAAAATTCTAAAATATCCTAAAATATCCTTAAATTTTGTCAAAATGCACAAAACTATCCTTAAATATCCTAAAAATAATTTGTGGTGGAGGAAAAACAAAATGTTTTATTGAATTTTATTTCTGTATAATAAACAGTGAGGTAATTTCATTATTTCCAGAATTATACTCTAATTTTTGATTACATACACAAATTTTTTACTCTTAGTATACACAATTTTTTGTAGGTACATAATATTTTTTAATCTTAAGAAACCGAAGTGTCTATGAGTTAGTGAAAACTGTATATAAATAATTGAATGAATTTTTGGTATTCCTGGCCCTGGGCAAGACGTTAAACTGCCAAAAATATGAAATATTTTCAATAAAATATTCCCCCAAAAAAGTGAAAATATCCTAAAATTATGTTGGTCTAAAAGCTTGGACACCCTGTTAATAATCTTAACTTTGTCTAATAATTTCAGTAAATTACTGAAAACATTACTAAAAAGACACATTTAATAAAATGCACTATTAAGAATACATTAAGAGCTATTATTATAGCTAGTTAGTCTTTCAGTATTCTCTACCAGTAGGTAGTTATTTTCAGAATATAAATGTGATAATATATATATATATATTGGTTTACATATTATATTATAGGTATACTTAAATAATTTACAATTACTTAATTGTCTGTTTCCTTATATACTATATAGGCACTTGCTGCTAAAATTATTTAGATCGATTATTGTAAATGATGTGTAGAGATTATTCTATATGCGTTAATAATATGCTCATTTTGGTTGCTAGGCGCCCATGCTTCATTTGTTCTTATTTCCTCAGTAACTTTGGGATATAAGATAGTTCTTGGCTCTTAGTTTGTTAACTTTTAAAAATGGAACCAATGATTGTATCACTGTTTGTATCATCTACAACTATAGTAAGTTTTAGAAATTGTACTCTAAAGCTACCGACCCCTCTGCTACCCGCAGAGTACATGTAAGTGTATCTTCCAGTTTTTTTTGGTTGGATTATAGACACCAGTGGCAGTGTACATGTTCAGTTATTTTTGCATAGTTCATGTTTCTACAAGACTAAAATTTCATCTGTTTCACTAAATTGGCTGCTACTACTTATCACTCTCCTTTGTATATACGTCATAAGAAATTTTATCAAGAAGTAATGCTCGCTATCTAAAAGTTATTTTCTCTCTAATTCATGTGTAGACTTATTATTAGGTATTGCTTCGTTAACTCTTCTCTCTGTCTCTCTTTTTTTAGGTGATTAAATCACTTATATGTAAATTTTCTGTACCGGATTGCTTATTATTGTATACCCACCCGACTCTATAAAAGAAGTAAACTGTGCAGTGTATAACGTAATAATAATAATAATACACTTTTTCAAGAGTTTGTGTAGTATTAGAGGTACATAGCCTGATTTTATCGATCTTAGACAGTTTACAATTGAGCAAACAAGGACGTTATATGGGGCATTCATTGTGTGCAATAATTGTTACCTTTACATACGTCGCAATTTATTTTGATAATAAGTAGACTTTATCACGATTGTAATATTTGTGATGGCGTTAACAGCTTCTGAATCTACTGTTTTTGTTTACTAGGTCAATGGTGATAGGAAAATGTCACACGCATTCATTTATTCATTCATCCTCGTTTTCTCTTTTTTAGCACAGCAAAGTTTTAATTTATATTTATTATAGTGTACTCTTCTGACTATACACACGATAACTCGCGGGTTCTTATTATTATTTATATTGTTCGATATAACAATATATTTAAACTAGAAGAAACAGTGATTATAACAACGTATAATATACTATACAGCAAGACAAATTTACTGTCCTAAGCCTAAATTTCAAGGTCTTGATCAAAGCAAAAAGTTAGGTACTGTATATAATATACAGACAGTTATTTTAGTTATTCTTTTGATGAAATTTAATAGACAACATACTACATTAATTATGTAAACCTGATTATAATATTCAATATTGAGCAATTAATGCTAATGGTAAAGTAAAAATGACTATTAAATTTTGTATTTCAAATAATCTCATGACGTTTTTGGGTGGTAGTGGTTTATTAAAACCGTAGATAATATATTATTATGTTCTATACGACGTTTTTAATCGTTGTTATGTTACAATTTACATACGAAAATTCAGAAATTTTCTTTACATTTTTTTATTGATTCTCTAGGAGGACAATTGACGAGTATAACATTCTTTAATTCTGCTTCACGGTTTATAAATTACAATCTATTTTAAACTTTCAGATTATTTTGAAGACGACGAAGACGATGAGGATGAAAACGATGAAAATAATCCCGCCAAGTCCCCGGCACCAATTGACGGCATCGTTAAAGAGAACAACCACATAGCAGCTGTTACTGATGGCAACAATGAGAACGCCGGTAATGCTGGAGGAGACTCTGGAGGCAAGACTGTGGCATCTGTGATTAAACCTAGTCGTCTTGGCGACTCTGAGAAACGAGAACTTCGACTTCGGGAAGTGTTCCTTTCTCGGCAGGTATGTAAATTGGGGTGCTTCTTTGATTTATATTCTGCTAAACATAACATGTATGGGAAACAATTATTTTCGTTCATTTAATTAATTAATTAATATGTTAGATTATTGATTTTGTTTGTTGCATTTATTTATCTTGTGTTGGTTTTCATATTAATTATGTTATATGTATAATTCAAGTCCATTATTCTAAATTCTTATAAAGTCGTTACGATTTCTTTATAGCTATTTCGTTCTCCTGCTTCTTAAATAATATTAATTTAAACGTTCATTCAAAATTATCTAATTTATTTTTGCTAACCTACGTTATATTTATTTTACGTTATATTATTCTACGTTATATATTTACAACAGTAAACTGCAGTTGTTTACTTTAAAATGTACGATTTAAATTATCTGAACCCTATTCACACTTGGGATGGGTAGATTTTAGGCTCCTCTCTTGTGGTTTTTAAATGAACAAATGAAGTAATATTAGCTTCCGTAAAATTTCTTTAGGTAATCTTGACAACTTCTAGCAACTATATTTACTATTGGGCACTCAAAGAAGTGGTCACGTCACTATACCATAAATCCACCACTTTGTTAAAAATTAATAAAACATACTTTTTATTGGTATAAAACATGTATATCTTTCTCTAGAGCATAAAAATTCTGATTTGAGTACTGATTAGTTTTATATAATAAATCACAAAGTATAGTAAAAAAATTGTGCAGAAAATATGAAAAACGTTTTTCAAAATGTGATGATTTAAAAATTTATTTCGACTGTTTTTCAATTGATATTATGTTACTCAACATCTTGGTAACAACTATCATGTAAACTTTCAAAACTCTATACTAGGAAGTTTAACCTGTTTAAAAATTATTGGGCTAACGAGCTGAGCCCTCTTTGCACGAATATGGAAGCGCAAAAACTCTCCTCAACTTATCTCCAACCTAGATAAGGTTAAGAAGTGGATAGATGGGAAATGCTTTTAATTACGTATATTTTCTACACATTAATGATTTCCCTTAGCGCTAGATGATCATTTTCGTCAACTGTTATATTCTTCAAATCGATTCGTTTATTTGAACACATGGATTAATTCTGACTTTTATCTTGATAGTAGGGTTGCCACGCACTATAGAAAATGGATTTTTCAATTCTACATTTGGCAAAATTGTGGATTTTTTAAAATTCTTTATATCCTATGGAAAACCTTTGGATTTTTAAAAATTTGCTTATTATATCAACATAACATTTTTTCTATTTGTCTACATATATTCCCTTCTTTACTCTATTCACCATAATTTAAATATGATAAACTCGACTAAAAAAATAGTTAATCTAAACTGAGATCTTGTCCAATTACTATTGCTAATAAATGGGCACGTCATATTTTTCTAAGCACAACTATTAGGTTGCAGAGACATAGGCACCTCTGTCAAACAAATAATAAAAAAATGCTTTTAAGGCTTATTTTGCATCCTATAGAAATTGAATTGACCTATGGAATTTTAAATTGTGAAAGCCAGGCAATCCTGTTGTCAGATACCCTCGACACATTGATTGAAATATATTAATGACATATTGATTTGTGTATTAAAACATTTAAAAGGTTGTGTAAAAGCATATATTATGTTATGTACATTTACTAAATCTTGAAAAAAATAAGGCTGTCACTTTTAAGATAATATTAACTAAGAGTCCATATGGCTCTCTTTAATCAGGTGGAGGTTCTGCCAGCCACTCACATCCGGGGCAAGTGTTCCGTGCGTCTGGTCAATGAGACTGAGGGCTTTGGAGTTTACGTGAGCCGAATAGACTCCTTCTTCTACCAGCTCGTGTACGATCCGTCACAGAAGACTCTTCTTGCTGATCGCGGAGAGATCAGAATTGGTAGTCGCTGGCAAGCTGAAGTTCCCAAGACACAGATTAAACCAGGTGTGTATACCGCTCACGTTGCTAAGTCTAGAATTATTATGGATCGATGCAAAAGTTTGTTTCACAAAAATACTAACGTTGACGCTCTTTAATTTCAGATTCAACTAGCTTTTCAGGTTTTAAACATATTTTATAATGAGGGAATTTATATGATTTTATTTTGAAGTAACTCGTCAATAAATATTATTATAATGTAATGTTACGGTCACTGACTTATTGTATATCTGCAACCTTTTCATATGCTATTATATTCTTATTATTTTAGTGTTTAATAGTTAAACAGTTTAATAAAATTAAAAAAATAAAATTTGTTACAAAAATGTTACTCATTTTGTAGCGCTTAAAATGTTTTGTTGTCTCGATAGTGTTTTCATTTTTTTATTGGTATGCTCGGTTTTACTCTGCTATCTCTATTACTTACCCTACTATTATTCGTTTTTAAATATATATTTTGGTTTTTGGATCCAGTGTTTTATTGTTCAGTTGTTAAAGCCCATGAAATTTGGACATCCGAGATCAACAAAACATTATGATTATTTTCGTTAAAAGGAAACTACTACAACAAAAATGCTTCCGACTTACCAAAATCAATACTAGTACACAGTACCATTCTCTGAAACTTAAAGGTATAAGAATATACCCCACCCCATAATTTATGTCTCTTGGAAAGTTATGACGTGAACAATCAATGAATCATAAGAGTTCAGCACTAGTAGCAATACACAGGCAGAGAGAGCTACAAGAGGGGTTCATATTGGTCTCATTGTTCTTGATGGTTTTATCGTACAATACTATATTCATCATGCTGGTTGTCACATGCTAATCTTAGGTTGCGAGTATATCTTGGATATACTATAGCCGGGTATGTTGCTATTCACATGTTTAGTTATGTCCGTATTGATCTACTGCAAATCTTTAAAGTTTAATTAACATAATTTACGTAATTTTTTAAAAGCATTCATATCATCGTACAATTTTCTTAATTAACAAAACATATGAAGGATAGAATAGTTTCTTATTATTGCTCCTGACTGATTTTAATTTTTTATGAATTAGGAATTATTTGACTCAAAATAGTTTCTGAGTTTTCATAATGTGTATGATATCCCTGTTTCGCGTTTTAATATAACGTCTATTTTACCAGTATTTATATTAGCATTAGCTTTACACAGATTTTATATTGCACTGCTTTTAAAAACGGGCAAAGTTTTACTATCGTATAATATTTGTAGATAATTTTGTAATCTTTCATATTTTATTCTTTCTTATAGAATGCTTACCAATAGTTTATTTTTCAGGCTATTGTTAGATACTTGCCTCTTCGACTAAAATTTATTATATTCTGTAATCCAGTTTATTTACTCTCTCTCTCTTCTTTATCGGCTAACACAGTCAATTGAAATGCTCCTTTTCTTTCTGCTTTTTTCCTTTACAGGCTTTTCGTTAAAAATAATACCCACGCTTTTTGTACTAGCATCTTGTCTTAAACACGACATCCACGTTACTGGTGTGTATTGTACGCATTCCTGTACAGAGACAGTAATTTTATGGGTATCTACCTACCTACTCAAGTTTTTTTTACTTGTGTGGACAACAATACGTTCGCTTTGGATACTTGATATCTCACGAATGTCTGAGGTGCTATTGTCAACGTTTTCTTATTTGGGACAATTTGAAATGTTGTTCATTCTAATTTTACAATCCAATGCTTGTCAAAAGACAATATTTGATCTAATATTTACTATTATTTAGTAGACCATATAAAATTATGTAGATTCATATGGTTTATATTTTTACGTTTAAAATGGAAGTATAATTTATGTTATGTATATATAATTTCCTGCTTTTATATCATTGTGGCGAGATTTTTAAAATTGTTCTATGAGTATTACTGTTGATTTAGTGTTATAGTGATAATTTCTAAGTACTTTAGCAATTATAGTTTTTGAATAATAATTATCAAGTCTAGATTATTTCACACTATTATATGCTATTGCTCTTTTGTGTATATATGTCAGGGTGTCCACGCTCCTTGAAATTCTTTGAATTTTTGTCATAACATGAAAATTCCTTGAATTTCCTTGAAATTTATGTTGGGAGGTCTGTAATTTTGTTAAAAAGGAATCATATTCAGCATGCTTCTCAGAAACTCAATTTTTGGTGACTGATTTTGCTGAAGCATAACTTGCTCTGTTTCTTGGTTACATCAACTAGATATTAATAATTTGTGTTTTTTACATAACACTATACCTGACAAATATCTTGACAAATGGATTATGAAATTAACATGCATTTGTAATGTAATTTAATTTATTTTCAAATATAGTAATAAATGTACACATTTTTATTGATTTACCTATGTAATGTTTTTGATATAGCTGAAAATATGCCGTACTAAGTCACTTTTAGATAATTTTTCTTTTTAAATTCCTTTTTTTTCCTTATTCCTTGAAAATTTCTTGAATTTGAATAGACAAAAAGCGTGGACACCCTGATGTGTATATATGTAATTAGTTTCTTATAATGAGCAGTTGTACTTTTTCGTCAACAAATTGTCACTATATAATTCTTTATTAAGTCTATATAGTATATTTTGATATACATTTTTATTTTGTGATCGAAATAAAATCATCTAACTTTAAAATGTACATGCTATTGTAATATGCATGTACTTGCATCTACTTTTATGATTATATAAGTCAAGTGAATTGAAGCTTATTTAGGAACGATTTTTGACATTTATACTAATGATAAAGGTGTATAATGTATTGTTGATTGTAGAAAACTTTTGAGTTTCGCCATCTTCAGAACGTTTATTTGTCGTTAACGTTGTACTATTACAAAAAATTGATCTACTTCTAACGTATATTTGGAATTATTACTTTATTAATACCCGTAATATTCAATAACTACCATACCCACTATTCAATATAAGGCATGTCACTTATTAATATTTATAAGATTGTTATTTTAAGTATAATTTGAAAATCACACTTATTAGTTTAATGATTTTCAAAAATAAGTCGACATAATTTTTGTTGATGTAGGCAATATAGGTATACTAATACCTTTATCACTTTGTTGTTATTCATTCTGAGGTGATTATTTCCATTATCCAATAGCCTTTTTTACGCAGTCTCCAATCTTGCAGTTGAGAATTATAATATGTTTCTATATTATTATTAAATATGTACATCACTAAGAGGAATTTCTAATAATTGTTTCACAATAATAATAAATATACAAATAATTTTGAAACAGTACTAAATGTTGTATAGAAGTTGTATTTTAATACATTTAATCACAGCACATGCAAATTTAAACAGTGTAATTAAGAGTACTGCGTTAACAACTTAGCTACCAATCTAATTTCACCAAAAGTAGTATTGTGAGGCTTGTAAACACCTTCCTCCCGCCACCCTTCCCAATATACTCTCAAGGCCTCGCTCCAAGTGACTACCGGGACAGTTGTGAGTTAGAGACCCGTGTGTGGGCTGGCCCTGACGCCGTATCCCCTCTCCTCGCCTCCGAGAAGGTGGAGGAGTTTATCCTGCTGGCTCGGTCAGTAGGTACACTTGCTCGAGCCTATGAATCCGCCTCGGCCGTCCGCCAGTCCAGTATTGTAAAGGCTGCAGCCTCCGCCTCCCGAGACATCACTACTCAGACCGCTCTCAATCTGCTGCATCAGGCAAATTATGACTTCTCAGATGCCATTTCCCTGCTCTTGCCAGGTGGGCATTGGTCATAATTACTAACTGTTTTTATATTTAATTGGTTTCTAGTCTCTTTTGATAAAGCAATAAGACAATGATTGATCTTTAAACATAATTTCGTTTGTTTAAACATACTTTATAATATATTAACAGAAGTAAGACTAATTCAAGACGTGAAATTAATAATGTGCAGAACTATTGGATAATTAACAAAATATTTATTTAATTTCAGTGTAAAGTCATAATGCGACAAATAATAACACTATCGTTTTCATAGCGCTATGATTAGAACAACGACACACATTATATTATAATGATTTTATTCATGTTTTGAAATATCTCAGTTGATTTAATAAAGATGGAAGTTACTTCTTTCTCGATTAAAAAGGTCATATTATTGTATAGTTTTAGATCTTATGACTAAAATAAAAAATGAAGCAATTTACACTTGCATATTCTCTTCTAGATAATACATATTTTTATCTATGGAAACTAGTATATTATAATATTATAACTGTATAATATAATTCGTTTGTATAAACTGTATTGTATATATGAATACCACCAGGCGGACAGCCCCTCTTGTGTTGCGACGAACTGGAAGCCTGGTCAGCAAGCGAGGGAAACCTATTCGAGGAGGCGATGGAGAAGTATGGTAAGGAGTTCCACGACATCCGCACAGACTTTCTACCCTGGAAGACACAGAGGGCTATAGTAGAGTACTATGCCATGTGGAAGACGACCGAGCGGACGGTCCAACAGCGTTGTGACAAGGCCACAGAGGCTGAGGGCCGTCTCAAACAGGTCTATATTCCCAACTACAATCGGCCAAATCCGGCTGTTCTCTACAATCGTGCTGATGCTAACAGTCGGGGCTGTGAGAGTTGTCTTGGTGAGTTGTGTCTTATTGGGGCGTTTTTTCTATAGCATTGTCGGGCTGCATTTTTATACAATGAAAATAGAGATAATATCAGACAATTGAGTTTACATTACTTTTAGATTACTGATAAGTGAGATAAACAAAATTTTGTGACCTTATATTCGATTTTTAATATTGACTCTTAATTAAAAAGCTTATATTGATATGTATTTAATATATTTTTCAATAATTTGTATAATTTATGATAACAGGCATGAAGGAACAACTGTTGTGACATGTTTAAGTAAATATTAATTATATTGATCAGAGAGTATATATTATTACTAGTTCCATTCCTAAAGAACACCCAAGACTAACTGTGTGTGGCAGAGATAACATAGAAAGTGTTAAAAATGAAACGCTTTCGGGGTTGTGCTTCAAAGGGGGGGGGGACATTTCTGCTTTAAAGAGGGAACTTTACTCTTAATTATTTGCATTTTGTGATTATTTCACACGCAGAATACCTCCATCAACAACTTAGTGCAACATTGCTTATTATATATTTGAAGTAGATGAATCAGATTCATTGACATTATAAATAAATTAAATTTTTATTTTTATTTTACAATAGCAGAGAAAATAGTCAAATATATGTCATTCAATCGGTATAAATCGTTATCGCAATATACTTTTTCTATAGAAACGTTTAGTAATATACATAATAAATATAAAACTATCAGGGGTTTTTTCAATTGTGTACTTATATTGAAGCTGAAATTTTGGATTTCTCCTGAGTTACGTTTTATTTTAATTATTAATAATTATATACAGTTTAAATTAATATCATACAAACATCTATGTCGACGATTAGTATAAACAGACCATTTCATTGCATATATTTTCTTTGGCAACTTATTTGAATCAGAATGATTATGTACTTTATTTGTTTTTAATATTTTATTTTTAAATTGAATATTTTGTTTGGCCGTTTCATTTTACTTTGTCGACTATTAATTAATAGTAAATTTAAATTAAGAAAACGCATAAATCGAAATAGGGAATTTTATTATGATGTCTATTGTGCTGTAGAAAACGTGATGACTTATTTACATATATTATATATTGATTATAATGTAAAGAGCTATCTTAATTAAATAAAAACAGTATAAAAGCGCTTCCTGTTATTTTATGCCCTTATATTGCAGTATAAGATTTTTATGTCCTAAATATGCTTAATGTACAAATGTTGTTTTATATCAAAATTCTAACAAATCATGCTAGATCGTAGTATTGAAATAACTTATCCGATTCCCACCTTTGTTTATTGAAACTTTGACCTCTTAAGTAGTTTAATCATATGATTTTTAGATTTTATTATGCGTCATAGTATTTAGATAGATATTTTTCTTTAATATTTAATATTATGCAAGCTTAATCCACAAGTCTATTATCATCGATCAAGTTAATCGATTTTAGAAAGGGTGCCAAGTTGTAATTTAGTTAATATAACTGTTTATTATTAATCAAAACAACTTATGCATAGTTTTAATTTCTTGTTAAAATCTATAAATAAGACATTTTGGCAGTTTTGTATGTGTGTTGATATAGATGAGATTTTAATCTACACCATAAGCAGTTATTGATGCTCTATCCTTTCACGCGGTGTTCTATTAGTATTATATGCTTTTACGTCATGTCTTCTTGCGTTCTGGTTTATACCAGATTTTAGGAAGTAGGTCACGTTTTTGTATGATCGTTAATATTGAATTATAGATAGCACTGTGCTTTAGTCGGTGATTAAGTTTTGGAATCTAACTGAACCTAAATTTGTTTGTAGTATCTAGCAATTTGTTTAATAATTGACATGCTTAAATTTAAGGTTAGGAAAAACTCGCTTTAATATTGATTTGTGATGACTGTTTCATTAATTTTTAAATCAATAATTATATAATTTTGTAAAAATGTACGAAAAGAAGAGCTTGTAGCTGCATTAGCATACTAACTGGAGCACTACATGGTCGACCATAGTTTCATTGCCATTTTATTATTATCAGTAGTTTAACTTATTTTGTGAGAAATACCAAGAAAATATTCAAAAGCGCACGCACTTTTATTGCGATCTTCCCTAATTTATTGTATCTAGAAGAAGTTTCTTATCAAGTTGATTTGTTCTTTTTGGTTATTATGGGTTTATTTTACGATTTTACGATTTAAAAATACCAATAAAGAGTCAGGAATATATACGTATGTTTTCATTTCCTTTTATTACCTAAATACAGTTCTTACATTTGCTAATAATATTCTTTTCACCCTTTTAGCCGTGTCCTCTCCCCAATGGTATGCCTGGGGCCCACCTAACCTCTTCTGCAGACTCTGTGCCAATTGTTGGACCTACTGGAAAAAATATGGTGGCCTCAAGAATCAGGAAAAGATCGGTGAGTTTTGGCCTTTCCTATTCGACTGGGAATCTGTTAATACAAAATTATTGTCGAAGATTGATGTAGTTAAATATATTTGAATGGATGACTCATTTTATAATCTACTATAATATTGTATGGTTACTAATTGGCTTATTAATAAGTCATGCTTCAGTTTCACAGCTCACTCAATTATTAAGTATCAATCCGTGTATCTTTGTTATTGATTTTGAATGTAAACAATGTTGATATAAGGCTCTATAAGTTGCTATCTTCTCTTATGTAATGGTTTGAATGTGAGATTGAACCAAGATTCATACGAACAAATTATTCAGAAATTAACCGGTAAGATTTATTCTTGTTCCTAGAAAAGTTACAGGTTTGAACTTAAAATTATTCGTTTATGTGATATTTTAATTCCTCTTAATCAGTGTTTGTGTTTTCTTTTCACAAAACACATAGAAAAGAACAGACGTAATTTAAAACTTAAATACAATTGCAGACAGATTAAGTGCATTTTTATTCGTATCTTATTATTATAAAGCCACTAAAAATACTTGAATTATGATTTTTGTGGTTTGTTTAATTATTATTCATAACATTTAACTGAAATATTTTTGTAAAAACGATTATTGTGTGTTCGCTTATAATTGTAAAAACCGAAGTAGTTTTTTATGTGCTTAACTTTATTGGTTAATTTAGGAAACTTATTTACATTAATACTTATTAATTAATTCGCGCGATTATAATGGTTTTCGCACGCTTTATTTATGTTATACCTGCCTACATAACTTTTTGATCAATAATATGTAACTGTCTTGAATAGACAAGCAATATAGGAGTATACTTGTACGTGCTTTTTGGTCTAACATTGTATATAATATGTGTATTTTTCATAAATAATACGAAAATAATTGAAACTAATTATATACAATTATTTAATATATCAAATGCGTTTTTGATATTTTTCATGTCTATAATTAATGATATTTTGCATTTTATATATTACTAGGCATTGGTTATGTTTACTAAAAAGTTGGTAAGGCAATTAAATTAAAAGAGTGATTACATTTTTAAATAGTGTAATGTCCTGGTTTGTTATTACTTGATGTACAAAATGTAATTATTTCTAATTTAAATTTTTAAATGTTATTGTTTAAGAACAGTTTTCTGTTCATTTCAATTCAGTACCTACATTTAATATTCTATACGTGACCACAATTTATAAAATTAGATTGTCGATTGAATAATATAAAAAGTGTATAATACTTATACTTGTCTTTATTAATTAGAAGGAATATAATATTGAATTAATTCAAACTTTCAAAAAGATTAATTCTAAATTAATTTCTCTGTTTAAACAATATATGTACTTCCATTAGTAATTAAAAATCGTTCTCTATACTGTAGTAAACTTTGCTATATCAAGTGGGTTTTGTAAACATTTCTTAGTCTTGTAGTTAAATTGTTATCTAAAGTAATGTGTTATTATAAAATCCAGCTTCAACAAACATTTTTTTGTTTTACTTGATAGCATTAAATTCTATTGGGCTCAATTCATGGAAGATTTTTATTTAAGTAGATTTGTTATACATAAATTGAAATTTATTCCAAGTTTACACATGTATATTGTTTTAAAAGGTATACAGGGTAATATTTCGACCTTTCACATTACTTTAATCGTGCTTATAATGTCCACTAATACCTCCCTAGATCGATTGGACGGTGGAAACAATGGAATCTGCAACCGAACAAGTGGCGATGGACTTCTATCCGGATCCAATTTGGTCGGTAACTTTGCCTGCACACAGCCGGATTGCGACAAGGAGTTTCGTCTTAAACCACAACTTTATAAGCATCTCGCTCAGGTAGGTGACTAGTCTTGTCGAATTCTGTGAATACCTCATTCTAAAAATCTTAGAGAAATGTTAAATTCTATATATCTAATAGTATTACTTAATTATCTGCCTGAATGAAAAAGTTTCCCACGGTTGTTCAAAATTAAAATCGATAAGTAGTGATAATTGAAATTCAAATTGCTGTGTAGTCGTATAAAAGAGGTTTGTGGCAATTATTTATTATTATCATTGACTCATGGAAAGAATAATATCGATGTTATATTTTTACAAATGTAAGTTTTATGGTATTTTGTAAGATAAGTACAGGTACTGCCATTTTAACTTAAGTTTATTCCATATTTTATTTGGTTAAACAAATTCACAAATAAGGTTGTCTTTATTGCGTTTAATAATCATATTATTTCAAATTATAATTGGAAAAAGTATCTATTTTCCAGTTATTGACAATACTAGGTAAATGTTAATTAATCTTTACCTGACTTAATATTTTTCACTTTGAATTGTTTTTGAATTTATTTTTTATCGTATTTCAGTCGTTGGAAACTATTAGTGAGTTTTTATTGGTTATATTATAATAATTTATTAAAATTGATAACCTTATTAAGTAAAAGCACAACATTGAAAAATCAATTAATTTGGTGGTACTCTACTTTCATATTGAGTTTTCATAGATTGCTTGTCTAGTTCATAATATTCTATATTATAATTCAACATCGGCTTGAGCAGGATAGTATAGCTAAAACTGGTTTATGTGCTCTCCTCACAGGTGCACGGTGTGAACTTGCCCCGCGCTGAGGCCATAGAAGCCGGTCTTATCCGAAGCGGTGCTGGCGGTGGACCCGGTGGCGGGGGGCCCGGTGCCGGTGGGGGTATCATGCGCCCACGCGGTGGTCATTTGCTCCACACATCCGCTTTCGTGCGGCTGGCTAGGGCGTTATGTGCTCGGGCTCTCAAGGTACGCCGCTTGGCAAGACGTCCGGGGCTGCAGGCACCGCTCACGATACACCAAGTCCGAGAGGAAGGTCAGTTGTCCAGTTAGATTTATCGATTGTTATAAACAAATTTGACTGGAAATATCAAATTTTAAGTAAACCGTGTCCATACGTAATCTGTTAATGGTGGAGAAAATGTGCATTGATGCCTATTTTATGGTACTTAGAAAATAATTATATAGCGAATTGAAAACCAACGATTATGGAGTTGAACGTCCAATGTGGATAGGTTACACTAAAGTCTGATTAAGAATTCAATGGTCAATTTAGTTTTTATTATAAGATCCTTATGTTTTCCTATGGCATTTGATAATGCTTGTTTTTTTATTCAAGACATTTATAGGGACTAAAAGCTACTTGTTCAGAATTCTTTCGTTCATTGACAGTATGTAGGTCGTTGAATTATTATGTTTAACTGTGGTTTAACCATAAACGTTTAATATGTCACAACTTAACTTTTTTAGTGTGAATTTTGTATCCGTATCGCTGACTGTAACTAATCTTACAGAAATCTAGTGGTCCTGTGTTTATTCTTATTTGTTACTCATTTCTCAGTTTAGTGAGCAGTATAACCAATTTTTTATAGTATTCTTTGTTGACACTTTTCTGTGGCTGTACAAAGGTGATTCAATAAAATATTGACATAGTTAACAGATAAGCTAACTGTTTCTTGGTATGTATTTTTAAATATTAAAATTCGGTTTTTTAATTTCTGCATATTGTATTGATTTGATATTAATTAATTGTATTGAGATCTTTATATTCATTTTAATCGTAGTATTGGCTGGCGTTACTTATCGTAATATCTATAATAACAATATACTTAATATATTCAGCTCATAAGTACATACACCCGTACAAGTCAATTAACCGACGGATAGACAGACAAACAGGTTAGGCGGTTGCTAATAGCAATGATGGCGCTTCGTCATTAATGGTGTTTCTTACTTGAACAATACACGTAGTTACAATAAAATAAGTATTATTACTGTATATTTAAAGAATTTAGCTGCTGTTTACACTTGAGTTGTTATTTTCCCGTGCTATTTTCCATTAATTTTGATAATACATATTAATGATCAAATATATCATTATGTTCCAAATATTTGAACGTGCACGTGTGGAAAGTAGGTCGAGATTTGGCGGAGAGAGAGAGAGAGGACGCGCACACGCAATCTCGCGAATGAGCAGCGGAAACAAGATGTCTGCCACCAGTTAGTCAGCCGAGCCACCATATTGCTCTTTCGCTCTTTTGGTGATGATGATGTGCAAACTGCAATGTCACCCATCCACCAGTGCAAAATTCATTCTTTATAACGAAGGAGGGGGGGCGGGGGCGATGAAGAGAGAAGAAGACGTGAGGAGAACTGCAGAGGCTCACGCATGCAAACGCTGCTGCGGTTGTGTGCGCGCTCTTTCGCTTTGTCACCCAGGAGGCTTGCAAGGGTTGCGTACACCTGCCAGTTTGTTTTGATTGGCTATCCGGCTCCTCGTTTAATTTTGTATAATATATTACGTGAGTAATCAACTATAACACACATTCTCTCGACTTGCTACTCTCTTCCATGATATTGACTCTCAGTATATGTTCACGACCACATTCTTTGTCGGTTTGGCGCGCGAGAGAGCGCCAGATTCATGAGAGGAAATGCGATGAATGCAGCGTACACAACCATCCGCGCCCCGATCTCTCATGGTTCTGCGACATTAACTTTCTCGTTTCTCCTTTTACTAAAAAATTTGATCGGGAGTGAGAGTAAGGGGAAGAAATAGAGTACAGTGTCCGCGACGCCGGAAACTTGCTAGAGATTCAGTTAGTTACTACATTTTATTTGCGAGTTTACTACTTATAAAAACATCCCTTCTCTCAGAATAGGTGTATATTATGGAAATTATCTGATATGGCTGTTCTTTTTGTTGACGTCTTCAATTTAAACCTATTTACTTTTTGTAGTTTGGATTACTCGAAAATTCTTTTATACATAGATGTTGATTTCTTGAGAATAAAAATAGTGTTGCAATATCAAGATTAATATTATCCATCACTCGATATTCCTTTAGGCGTCTTTATTTTTACTAATATATATTTAATAATAATTTATGCATAAATATTCATTTATTATAACATATAGGCAATAATTATTCAACTGAAAATATTATTTTGGAACAAATTATGTCATTACATCATTTATTAATACCCTTAAAGTACTAAATATACATACTGTTATATAATTGTCGGTCTCTGCTATTTGAAATATTTCTTTAGCTTTTATTTTAATATAATATATACCTAAATATAATCGCTCTTTAATTATATATACTACTTATACTCAATTTAAGTAATAAAATAAAATATACATTATAATATGTTCTTTTAATTTTGTGCTTCTAGGTAAGGCGCAAATCGATAAGTTGAAAAACAAAGAAGCCCTGTTAAAGTTCAAGATGAAATTCCGTTCCATCGATGAGATCATCCTGTCAATGCACAAGCGTTTGAAAATGAATGGCGTTATCAACGATGGAATTATCCTTACTACTTCTCTTCCAACATTCCTGCGTCGCGATACCCCCTTCAAATTGAAGGCATCTACGAAACTCAACTTTCCACCCAATGAATCCTCCGCACGTCTGCTTCGTATGTCCACTGAATCGGCAGCGACGGCTGCAGCGAATGAAGCAAATGAGGCGAATGACTGGCAACAATCGTCCACTCGTCTGCTAAACTCCAGTCGGCCCTCTATTATGAAAAAGCGTGAGTGGTCTGCCGTGTCTGGCAATTCTGGAGGTGGCGGCCAAGTGAATGGTCAGTCGCCACCAAAGCGACAGTTGCTAGCGCCACCGCCAACAGCCAATGGGAATTCGACTGCTTCGGTAATCTCCACCAACGGGAAACTAGTTGCAGTAGCGGGAAAGAATTGTGTCAGTCCCGTCAACTTGTCTGCTGGAGTGAACAACCACTGCAGTGATAGCTACCAGGTTTGGCTGTCTTATTTTTGTTATTATTTTTCTGAGAAGAAGGTGTAACAACAAGGGTGCCATTTAAAGCTGAATAGTAGTTGACAACGTGCGAAAATATGTTACACTCGTATTAAAATAATTATTTTTTAAATTAAAATTTGAAATATTCCCATATAATATGATAAAAACTTATTTAGTAATTATTGCATGTATAAAAACGCAGTTGAATAATGTAATTTGATTTTTATATATTTCTTATTTTTATACCTATAGAGTTGTTAACTGTTAATTTTTTGTTTTAATACACTGCAAATCTTGCCAATAGCTTTTGCCAAGCAATTGAATTTAGTGTTAAGTCGTGATTTGCCTTGTGAAAGGCGAAGTTTATTACGTCATTTATTAAATTAAGTAGTTTGCATGGCGGTTACTATGCTATTAATGCTTTAGATTACAAAAATAGAACCGAAGTTAATTTATTCAATTTCTTCGCTATATGCATTTGTATTATACATATTCAATAATACTTAATTTATTATAATCAGAAATATAGTAAGATAAAAAGTCTGAATACATTCAAACAGACACGCATGCGGAGATTATTTATAGGTTTTCGATTAGTTTACAAAAGCCTTTAGTGAAATAGTTTTATCAACTGCATTCAAGAATCATAAATACATAATGAAATCAAATTATTATCTACTAGCACTCTACATTTTTAACTTTAAATTAATTTAATAACTTATATTTATTTGATCAAATAATGTTGTAATCAAATTAGTATCGTTTATTTGTGTAGAGTTATAGTATCCCAATGCTTAATATCGATTCTTCTTCTTTTTAGAAATCTGCTCATGAGCGGTCTTGACCAAGCACCGCAGCTGCAACCCACTCCAAATACCAGCCGTTCCAAGCAACCAACACCGTCACCATCACCGAATCCTTCCATGAAGAGCACAAGTAGTGAAGCCTTCCATGAGTTGACAAGTCGCTCTAAATACACTAATTTACTGAGTCCAATTCAAATCAACATCCCACCAATACATACATACATTCTGTGCTGGATGGATAAGTTCAAACATGCTCCGATTATTGTGAACTACTATAGTCAGTTTGGTATGACATTGAGTTCTTTTCTTCTCCGCCCTTGTTCCAGTGTTCGTGTGTGGTTTCTCTTTGTTCATTCTTCTCTCGCACTCTCTCTATCTCCCGCTCTTTTTTCCATGCCCTCCCCTCTCCCTCCAATTTTCTTTCTTTATCTATTTTATTTTGTGTACTTTTTTCGCGTTTAGAACTGTGTACTCTATATATTAATAATATGTAATGTATCTATTTATGTAACTTCTATATCAACTGCAACTAATTGAGCAATTATCAAGTAAACTTGTTTCAATTAAGCAACGGTAGCACCTGGTACTAATTATTGATTAATAAACTTATTTGTTGCAAATAAAGGACTCATTTCTTTTTATACTTCCAAAATGTCTATTTCCTGAATCTATTCATTCATCTGTTCACTATACCATCATCAAATCATCGCGACCCAACTCATATTCCCGATACCCACCTACCTTCTTACCCCCATTCCAATCTCATTTCTGAAATCGGACCGAATACCAAGTGGAATTGATTTTCAGTCTTGACATTCTCTTCCATCATCTCACCTCTCTGTGCTAGCCTTTTTATTTTTCCCACTCCTCTCTTATTCTCGAGAAAGCACCCCAGTATGTCTTCTATCTACGCATTATATCAAGTCTGCAGCAGTACATTACTGTTCTGCTGTGTTATACTAAGAGAATTGGAAGTCTGAAATAATTTTGTATTGCTGACTTTTTGTGCAGTTGTGTATTCCACGTCATTTAGCTCTTCTGCAGTGTGTCTATAATATAAAAGTTATGCCTGATTGGTTGCTTATTAAAAAACTTACACTGTTTTTTGTGGTGTTGTGGTTCATATCAACCACAAATCCATACTTTTTATTACTATAGTATCCTTATTACCACCACAATTATTTATTTCAGTATACATGCATATGTGTAATGTATTATTACAATTGTGTACGATATTTTCTGGGTACTTTGGGAAGGGCATTTTACTATCAATTACGTGTGTGACTCCGTTGTCCATTATCAAAAGACTAACAACACATCCAGAATCGTCGTTAAATCGATACATTCTGTAAATATGGCAATGCACCATCTATCAAATATTATCATTCTTCACCTTGTAAATACCTGTATCATTATTCACGCACTACCTTTGAACTGCCACTGCCAAACAGGTCTGAACATGTTAGTTTCTTACTTTGTGTCTTTTCGTCTGTCAAGTACTTCATCCGTCTCTTTTTAAACTCTTACTCGCTATTGTAGCGTATTTATTATGTACCATCTGATAAATTAAGTCGATCGTGATCTCTAACTACTTTGGGGGAAGATAGAGCGAAACACAATGGACTGGGACGTTATCAAGTAGAGCGGAGTCTTCAGTTTGACTATATACTGGTCAGAGCAGTTTTCAATTAAAATCGTCCCGTGTATTTTCTACTTCTAAAGAACTACTACTAATTATAGTAATCGGTGATATATTAAATTAGAAGCACTCAAAGATTGAGACTTCTTGTGTGTAAGTTATGGTTATTAATACAATTTCAAATTGTGTTTTCCCGCTCGATACTCCTTTTCCGTTATTTCTGTTCAACTTCTGTGGTGTTTACTGTCTCGTATAGTGCTCGCTTCACTTCCTATCTCCATTTATAATATTTGTGTGAAAACAAAATGGTTGATCGATTTATCACTAATCGCTTTGAGGAAGTTATTTGTTGTTATATCTGCCAACAACACAGTAAATAACGGGTGCACTGTTTACGCGGTAGTAAAACCACTAATTCACATTACAATTCCAAAAATAATCTATACATAATAGCACGTTGTTCTCTATTTAATTTTTTATTTGAACTGAACTTATATTTTGTGTTTATTGCCATCCAATCTCAAACTCATCATCTCCCCTCACCCAAAATTCTACAAAACTCCCTCTTCTGCTCTCAACTCTCGTCTCGCCTTTCTGAATTATTAAACCAGGATTGGTGGGTACGTCATTAATAGCGTATATTTTCACTGTTTTCAAACCAATTATTCTCATCCACCATACTAGTTTCCATCATTTAACTATTTTAAATTTTTGTTCCCTATGATTATCACCAATTCTCATTAATTGATCATACTATTTGCATAGTTCACTCCCTCAGCCCTCTTTTTTGTACCCATCAAGGTTATTGTAGCAATGCAGCAGTATTTTCCCCTATATCCCTCCCCCTCCACTTCTTCAGTTCTCTTGATCAACCCTGCTTCTTTTTTAAAGAAAGACATCCTTGAGCACGAGTCACTCAAAACAAATTTTTCTCTCGATTTGTTTGGTTTAGATGTTTTTAAATGCCCCAGTTTCCCTGTATTTTTATTTCTTTACTTCCTATCTGCCCTGTTCCCATTCCTTTTTATCAATCGTGTTAAATTGTTAGTCAAGTGCGCGCGAACATTCTGGGGGTTATACTGTGTTCGCTTTCTGGAAACAGCAAATGTGTCTCAATTGTGTTCCATACTTTCTCCTCCACCCATCCATAACTCTCTCAATCGGCTTGCTGCTCTGTTGTGAGAGGTTGTCAATTACTTCTATACTACTTAATTCTACTATATAGTGTACTACTACTTCTATGATACTACTACGAATTGAAACGTTTTGTAAGTTGTAACTAACAAAGCTCTTTTTTGTCATACTCTTACTTCATTTTACTGTCTTCATTATTTTAATTGGGGTGTGTCCTTTACATTAATTTCTAAACATGTATATTTTGTGTATATAATTAAAACTGACAAATTGAATCAATATGTCGCTAAATTAACTAATATATTTATTAGCATTACTTAATTATATACTAATATTTTTTCTAAGAAATCACGTTTAGTATAAAATACTGCGCTTTAGTGAATTGTTTAAAATATTAGTTTATATCTTCATTTTATTAGTGAATAAATGTAAGAAAATTAGTACCTACTTATAAAAATTTAAAAAATAGTTCTATGTGAACACTCACAATAAATGAATTTGCTCATCATACACTTATTGACTACTAGACTTATCAGATATAGTCTACTAATACAGCCTTAGCAAAAGGATAATTAAAGAAGGTAGTGATACCCATATTTTATGAATAAATAGGAACCCCTGCTTTAAATTTATCATTTATTTAAAAAAACATTTTTGTCGCGCATTGTATGTTGTAATCGAGTTTAAATGAATAAGAAAGTTTGAAAAATCCCGCATAAAGCATTTATATAATACTCATTAATTTAGCAGTAATATAGCACAGTTTAAAAACAAATGCATACATCTAGCAAAACAGATTTAGATGTTAAAAGATTATCAATCCCTTCTAACACAGAACAAGACTGGTTTCGATCTTCTTTGATCTCAGCTGAAAATAGTCTCGAACCAAGCTTCCAAGAATTCGGTTGCAGCTGGCCCCCATGTTTGAAGTGAAATCGCTTTTAAAGCACAATGCTGTCTCACACTACTTTGAAGTAGGATGACAATGCCACTTCTACACAACAAAGAGCGGAATAATCCAATTGAGATATTTTGATCGCTGAGGCTGGCTCAGCCTAGATAAATTATCAATCAATTATTATTATTAACAATTCGGCTGATTCCCCCAATGCTAAAAGTGAAATTTCACATGAAATGTCACTTCTAGCATGGGGTCCAGCAGACGACTGGTTAAGACCCTCGAATGGTTAACGAACTTTCACGGTAATCACGATGAAGCTTGGTTCGAGACTATGTTCAGCTATGATGAGATCAAATAAAATCGAAACCGGTCCTGTTCTGTCGTTCCCTGTGTTGTAAGTGATTGATAATTAATCTTTCTAATACCTATATATCTATTAATGCAGGCGCATAATTCATTGTTAAAACCAAATTTAGGTAATATATTTCAGTGATTAGACAATTTAATATGCACTTTATAATTATTGGAAAGTGGACCCTATTTTACTACAAGATACTTATTATATATTTAACGATTTAAGTAAAAGATAATGATTTACTATAATAATTCTAAATTTATTAAAGTATATATATATATCAATTACTCAATGAGTATATCTATGATTTAAATAAAACGAACGATCTTTGTCGATAAAATTGGCAACGCCAAGACATGTAAAAGCCTAAACAGTATATCTATGATAAATATATTCATAGATATAATATACCAGGGAATACTTTAAGTAACTAATAAGTAACCTATTATAGTAGTCCCTGAAATATACTTTATATAAACTATGATATATGATTTCTGTGTTTTATCCCTTATTCTTAGGTTATTATTTTTCCAAAAAGTTTTATAGATAACAACAATATTCTTGAAAATTAGGTTATTATTTTCGAATTTCTTTGGCAATCAATTTCTTCGGCAGGCGCAATACACAGTGTATTTGTGGATGGTATTTCATGTATAGTGACATCACCATATGTTATTACCCTTTTTGCTAGCCACTTTAGTATATAAATAAATTAACCAAGAATTTCTTGTTTTAGTGCCACTTGGTATTAAATGATCTTGTGCATTTTGAAGTATATTATCATCAGCGGATTGAAAAAGGGTATTGGTTATAGAATTAGTTGGAACAATATCCCACCGTGAGTTTACGAATGAGTTCATTTATGAGTTCATCGTGAATGGGGTGGGTAAGAATATTCATCATTGACATTTGTATATTTTGAATTAACATGCTCATTTATTTGTTCCAGAGTCAAACCTGATATCATATTACTTTAAAATAAAGAAAAATCTATTATTGGCCATTCTGTGCTTGACTCCATTTTTTGATAATTAGGAAATAAAATTAAATAACTC